>JAOBBB020105979.1:0-13236 GCA_025331005.2 Zoanthus gigantus
TGCATGCAAATTTATGTTTGCATACATGTATTTACAAGATTGTAACATTACGTTGGGTGAGGGATAGGAGATTATTTTAAAAGTCTTAGAGCTGCAGAGAATGTTTTGTTGTGTCAGAAAAACTTGACTTGAAAAGAAGTTTTAGAGACTTGTAAAATGTAAATGTATATATGCATGGAATATCAGTCTATTTTGAGTGAAAGAAAAACAATGCGTGTTTGAAGAAATCGTATTACTTTGTTTAACTTTTATGTCTAACCCGTGGCTTGAAAATGGCCGAGTCTTCAATAAACTCGAACCACTGAAAATGAAATTTTTCAAAATGAAGTTTTTGACCTTTTGCTCCAGCGAAAGTGTCATTTATCAGAGTATACACTTAAGTGATTTGGCGAGGTTTTTTTTACTGAAAACCAGTATTACAATAATTGAAATTTGGTTTGTTTTGTTGTGGTGCACTCAGGAAGAAAAAAATATGCAGATTTCCGGCTTTCATTGACAAGATGACCATGTTTATTCAATCGAGTAACCTGTCTCTCCGATTCGTATTTGTTCAGGATGTTGCTTTAAGCTCGTCAAGTCACTTATCGCGCCTTGCAATGCAGTGATGCAGTGAACTCATATTGCATATTAAAAAGGTTAGAGACTTTCAGTTCGTATTTTGTTTAGAAATTAACACACTAGCTGGCGACACGTAACGAGAAATTTGAGTAATGAATGCAATTTCTCGTTCATGTATCGCCAGCAAGTGCATGCATTTCTAAACAAACCACTCAGATCAATCACTAACCCTTCCTGTTTTTCTGGTTTTGGCATCTGAAATAATAAACTTCAAAGAGACGTGGTAATGTAAAGATTTTTTCCTCAGTGTAGTTTCAAAGTGAATAAGTAAGTAAATGAAAGGAATTAAATAAATAAACCCTTGGTTGCCAGTAAAGACGACGTTGGTAGCCACTAATCTTGTGTTCATTTTTTCGCAGTTGGTGTCTGTTCCTTCGGCTCGGAAGTTAAACCTTTGCAGCTTTCGTTTTGACGACTTCTCTCTTGAGTCTGATCACATGTTGAAGGCTGCAATACGAATGTTCATAGATTGTGGATTTATGGAAGCATTCAATATTGAGTACGAGGTAACCCAGTCTAATTATTGCTACTTAATTTATTGCAAACACCAGTCTTTCCTCGCTCAGAGTGTATATGAAGATCTTTTTTTGCAGAAATCAAAAGGTTAAAACATTAAAATTAAAACAAGTTTTTTGCGACTCATTGTAGCTAAAAAACGCGAAATAGGTGTCTCTCCTTGCGCGCATTGTTAAAAGGTGAGAAATGTCTGATAGCAAAGTAGAGTATGGATAAAACCTTTTGAATCATACGCACTTGTCGTAACATTCAGTTCCTCAATGGAGAACAACTACAGTTTCTTTAAATAGGATCGAACCAGATTTAATTCTGTCTCCTTTCGTCGAGTGATTAAGAATCACCGAAGTATGCCAAGCATAGACAAAACTTTTTTTTTTGGCATATCTTTTGGTATATTTGCACAAAGCGTGTTTTTTTCCCTCAACTTTTTATTAGTGTAAAAAAATGGACCTTTGTTTTTGGTTTACCCTTTCTGTTTTCACAGTCAATCTCGTTTGGGCCAGCTGTTCGAATATTCAGTTCTGCCTTTTCTCTATGCTTTCTTCTTCGCCATGACACCGTGTGACTCGAAGCGGTCAGAACCACTGGCTACGTTATATCTGGTAATATAAACCTGACCGTTTGTTTGAGCTCAAAACGGAGTAACTTACAAAGTTAACGCAGCTTTGGAAGTTTTGGGACGGCAGAAGAACACAGAAGCTCCTTCGCTCGTCTAAAACTGGATATTTCGGGTATTAATTAAACTAACATTTGAGCCAAACTTGTTTTTTGCTTCATATGCACTTTAAGAACGGTACTGAACTTAATGTTTGAACTAAATAGATCATTTTAACAATATCCTTTTTGGCGGGTTTTAAGCGCATGTGTGTAGCTACTGTAAATAACCTTTCTGGACATTGTTATTCTTTCTGCTGCAGACCCTGTGCAGATGGTTGCTGACAGTACGAAGAAATTATCGTAACGTTATTTACCACAACTGGAGACATGCCTTCAATGTAGCCCAGGCCATGTTTTGTATGATTACGGTATGTTGTATGTATCACCATTGCGATCCTTCTTTTATCGCGTAAACTGTTGTTATTGCTGTTGTTTTTATCATTGTTTACGTGCCGTATTCATTGCTCTGTTTATGACTATATAGATCTCTTCATCTTCATGATCGTGTTTTTTTCGTCATCTTTACTCTTGTGCCCGTGTTGTCGATTTTATCGTTAAAAATTAAACCTTATTGCGTTTGACATAGGAGAACGCATACTGATCTTGCCGTTGCTCGCGGGCTCAGGCTTAATTCTGTGCGCTTTTTGTGCAATTTTCGTCTGGCCGGCCGACTGGCTTGCTATCCCAAATGGCTCGACTTCATGCGAGCGTGGGGCATTGGTAACTAAGTCGACTTAACAGCAAAATGTACTGCACTCGATGGTGAAATTTTAATCAAGATTTCTTTGCTTGGACTCCCAGCGAATTCAATTGAACAGCTATTTATCACAAGTCAACAGAAAATTTTACTAGACTCGATGGCAAATTATGATCACGGTCTTTGCTTCAACTGCCAGCAAATTCAATTGAAGAGCTAATATCTATCACAACAGAAAATTTTACTGGACTCGGTGGCTATTTTTTGTCAAGATTTTGCCTGTTGATCTTTGCTTGGACTCCCAGCGAATTTTTAAAATTGAATTTTAGCAGTAAATCTTGTGTTGAAAAATCAGCCACTAGCGCCTAGCAGACTGCTACAAAATATCTAGTTAGTTGACGTTACTGGTAATTTCCTAATTAACAATTAATTTTCAGAGTAACAAGTACAGATTTGAATCATAACAATTCACGTTGCAGGAGTACTACTCCCATCGTCAGTGTGTCAAATACATTGCTGGTTAGCTTAGGTTATAGATGCATGATTATCTAACGTTCAACTGCCGACTCAGAATGTCTTTTGTCTGTTGTAAAATCTGTAAAATCTGTTCATTTTACTTAATCCTTGTAGACTGGAGAAATGGGACACATTCTGAGTAAATTAGAAAGTCTTGGTCTTCTGGTGGGTTGCCTGTGCCATGATCTTGATCACAGGGGGACCAATAATGCTTTTCAGGCCAAGTAAGTTGCAGTGTTTCACAATACAGCTTGATTGTTGAGATAGCAGTCAGGTTAATTTGATCCTCTATAACGACCGTTTTGTAGGACAGATTCTCCTCTAGCGAAGTTGTATGGAACGTCGACTATGGAACATCATCACTTCAACCACGCAGTCATCATATTGAGCACTGATGTAAGTCACCGAGTTTCAATTTTAACAATTTTCTGTTATCATCTAAAATGATGGTTTAAATGGTAAAAAGTGTTAAGAACAGGAACCTGTGTGTTGGGTTAAGAATAATAAAGTTAAATTGTTGTAAAATGCAAGTAAGTTATGGAAGCCCAGCCGACAATGAAGGAATGTTTAAACAGAACACAAAATGAATTTATATAGATGTACATGTTGTGGTCTTTAGGAAATATGTCGTTGATAAAAATGAAAACCAGAAACAGAACTTAAATGTTTTGGAACTTAAGTATTCCAAATGGAACCCCTTAAAGCTGCATCGTTTATTAACGCGGCTCAGGTATTGTAAAAAAAGCTGGAGTGTTAAAAAGATAGAAATCAACCGGCCTATTGTCATTGGCTCTGAACTACTTACTTTGAACGGAATACGGAATAATATCAGCCTTTCCAAAAAGGTATGTATTAATGTGATTATGCTGACAAAATTTTGACAAAAGACATGATCAATCAATTAAGAAACTATTCTTTTCAAAATGGAAAACGTTGGTCGGCCGACTGCATTCAGAATTTTGCGTTACGTTATTCTTTGCAACTTTAAAAAGCGTATTCTCAAAAACATTTTTCTCAAACTTTTCGTCACAATCTATTAACAGAAATCAGTAATTTAAAGAATGTTTGTATCAGGGTCGAGCTTCCTTTAAAGCCGGAGGTCGAGATAATAATAATAGCGGTTATTGGTAGAACAAGATCAGCATTGTTACTGTTGTTCAATTATTTCCTTCAATCTTAATTAAAAGTTCTTTCTCTCCTTCAAGGGTCACAACATCTTCCAAAAGATGACAGCAGACGAGTACCGAATGGTAATCAGTTATGTTAAACACTCCATTCTCTCTACAGACCTGGCAATCAATTTCAAGTACGTTTTTATTTTTGTGTTGCTTTCTTTGTCTTACTTTATTGTTAGATGTTTTGAATGATTTCCCTACTTTAATCATCATTGCACGACGATTTTGTTCATCTGCAGAAAACGGCCTGCGTTTTTTCCCTTAGTGGAGAATGGTACCCTAAATACTGATCTTCCTGAGCATAGGAACATGCTTAAGTAAGTCTACTTATTCATGTTTGTTCCTGATATTTTAGCTTCCAAATCCTGTTTATAGACCCACCTTGCTATGAGAGTATAATAATAATAACGGTAAAAGCAATCGGCAGTACACCCGGGATATCTTATTGAAACTATTGATACATTTCTGTTTCACGGCATATCACTTGCATGTTTTCTGATAAAGATGATAGTGATGATGATGGTAATGAAGATGATAGTGATGGTAATGAAGATGATAGTGATGGTAATGCATAGTAGTAAAAGCGCATTGCTTTTGGGATATAGCTGTAATGATAAACATCAAATATAGATAGTACAAACGTGCTAGTAGCTAACTTGAAGCCACTGAAATGTTGATAGCGGGCTTTACTCTTTAGATCTACCATTAAAACTAGTTAACCTCTACTACTTATGTTCTTTGGGAATCTGAACCGGTTTGTTAGCTATGACATGCTGATGAGGCCTAAAACAGTTGTCTATGGCTGCTAGCATACAGGCTCACCATTTTTATGGTGATGGTAATAAAGATATTAGTGATTATACGAAAGATGATGGTGATGGTAATGAAGATGATGGTGATGGTAATGAAGAGGATGGTGATGGTAATAAAGATATTAGTGATGATACGAAAGATGATGGTGATGGTAATGAAGATATTATTGATACGAAAGATGATGGTGATGGTAATGAAGATATTATTGATGATACGAAAGATGATGGTGATGGTAATGAAGATATTATTGATGATACGAAAGATGATGTTAATGGTAATGATGATGATGGTAATGGTAGTGAAGATGATGGTGATGGTAATGAAGATGATGGTGATGGTAATGAAGATATTGATGATACGAAAGATGATGTTAATGGTAATGAAGATGATGGTAATGGTAATGAAGATGATGGTAATGGTAATGAAGATGATGGTAATGGTAATGAAGATGATGGTGATGGTGATGGTAATGAAGATATTATTGATGATACGAAAGATGATGGTAATGGTAATGAAGATGATGGTGATGGTAATGAAGATGATGGTGATGGTAATAAAGATGATACTAAAGATGATGTTAATATTTAACAACGGTGATGTTATAATGGTGATAATTATTACATTAACGATTGTGATGATGAGGTTGAGGAGAGGAAAGTGTTAATGTTATTGTAATATTGAAAAACAAGAGAAAATGGATTCTTTCTCCCTCACAAGTGGCTATTTTCTACCAGTAGTAAAGCTTCTTTTGTTCTCATTTCAGAGCCATGATGATGACTGCCTGTGATTTGTCGGGTATTTCAAAGCCCTGGGCTATCCAAAGGAAGGTGAATTAACTAACTGTGTGAAACAATAATAGTTTCATCTTTTCTTTCTTCTTTCCACTTACCCTTGTCTTTCAGTGTCTGTGTTACCACAACTTTAACATTTTACATTTTGTTTTCTATGCTTTCCTTTTAAACAAAACTGTTGGTATTTATTTTTAAATCAAATGTAGGCTTCTCCCCATTTAAAAGATTCACCTGTTAGGAGAAATACCGGTTAGCTACTTTGACCCTGAGATCATATAGGTCAAAACCACTCAATTTAGATCGATTCAACTCTGGTTAGCACACTCAAATGAAGGACGAATAATCATTGAGCAATAGTTCCTAAACATAAGCATTTTCAAAGCTATACAATCCACGTGGAAGAATTTCTGCTCGTAACAGAGAGTAAAACGGAAGTATTTTCCAAAAGCAATGCATCTGGCAGCATTAAATTAATTATATTACGTTGTGTACTTCCTGAAAATCTATAATCTATATATGGTGATAACTATTTCAAAGGCAATTGAAATTTCCTTTACCTACACTTGTGTTGTTTTACGTGTTTGCCATTTAAAGTTATTCCATCGCACGTATAATAAACCCTTCCTCAGTTTCTTAGTGCCCGGCTGATCAAAGATCAATTAACTTTATTATTGTTTATTTAACCAAAATGTATGCAGAAATTTCTTCTCGAAGCAAAGATTTGCAAAATTTTTGTAATATTAATCAGATGTAAAAAAGCAAAAAAACTGTTTATCCTAAGATCCTAACAAAAGATTATTGCACATGTTGGTCTGCACAAGATTAAAAACAGAAATTGGGTTAAATGCTTAACAGTGGGTAAATTCTAACCGGTTTTTGGGCAGTGGAGCCCTGCTCTTTAACGAGAATGTGGCTGTATCACTGTTATGCTTAATCTTTTTGTAGGTGGTTGATCTGGTCACAGGGGAATTCTTTCAGCAGGGAGATTTAGAGAGAGAGACCCTTAATGTCGAGCCTCAGGTCAGCAAGAAAGCATTTTGAATCTAAACATACAGTACGGCCCTCAGGAAACATACCAGATCCCCGGTCGTGTCGGTATTGGGCATCTAGGGATTCGTGCGGGTCAAACATTGGAGACCCGAGAACAAACTTAGAGATCATCCCTAAATATTTTCGGGATTTTTTCAATTTTTTTATTTTTGTACAGTCACTTCTCTTGCTATTAAAAGGAGGTGTTATGTCAAGGAACGTTTATCGATCGAGAGTTCTTCGATCGTGTCAAGAGACGCTTATATCACATTGCAAAAGAGATGTGAATTGACGAAGGACTACAGTCCAAAATTGCAGTTCAAAGTATTAACTTTTTTTCATGGTGTAAATCTAATAATGCTTACTAATAATTTTAACCGTGCCAAGTTATACGTTTGATTTTAGAAAATCGTGTCAAGATGTGTATTTTTGGTGATTTAAGTTATAGAATTTAATGTGCCCCGTCGATACCCACACTACCCCTCGGGGGAAACAGTGTTGCTTGGCTGTAGGTTTAATGTTTTTCTAACCATTATGTTGCAGGCTATCATGGATCGACAAAAAATTGACGAATTACCTGCTATGCAAGTACAGTTTTTTGAGACGACAGGACTTCCTGTCTTTAAAGTAAGCCACTGCTTAAATGCATTTTTTAGATTTAGTGTCGTACCACTTTTTGTAAGTTATGCAAGATTCAAACTCGGACGAAATTATTCATTTAATTGTATGTTACATTTTGTTTTTTCACTATACTTGTTTGATTCTGGTCTCGTAATTTTCTCTAGATTCTTGGTCAATTCAACCCCAAACTTATGCCGATGTTTGTCGGGGCTGAATCAAATATGAAACGATGGCGCCAACTTGACGCAGAGCGCATGAGCAAATCTCGAAGACACCGGCTTATGGACAAGAAAACCACGTGATATTTGCGAAGGCAGAGTTGGCCAATCAATATTAAACACGTAATTCTATTAATTTCAGAAATGGCCAAAGCCGGTTTTGTCACGTTAACCATTCAACAAAATTGTTTTACCCTTCTTGCCAAAGGGTAAGGAAGTACAAGGAAGCTTGAATCGCCAAATAGAAACAGCAATCCAAATATCGAGGATCTTGCTTCATGCACTGCTACCCGGAGTAGTAAAGCTTGGTCGGTTAGGTTTCCACTCAAAAGATATATGCTCCCAGTTCCGCGGTGAAAGCTGTAACACTGGGACTGAACATCTCGTAACTAATTATTTCTCAATCTGCCATAAATTCCTTTTTACTACAAAAAGACAATGAAATCTAACTATTTTATTAACTGCAGGGTACAATTAGTAATTTTTAATTTAAATTGTATCTTAAGAGTTGCGGTTTTTATGTGAAAATGAAAAATTAAACAACTAACTAATACCAGATATCTAATTTTTTTGTGATGTAAATTCTCGGTTCAAAATGTGTTTTTCATTTTTCTTGGGTTTATTATATCTTGTCTTGTGAAAAATATATAGTCAGGTTAATGTTAGACTTTGTCACGTCAGTCTCTCTGGAATTGCTATTCCTTTCATATACTGGCTTAAAAAGCATACATAAAAATTATATCTATGGCGGCAAAAATTATTGATTATTTTTACAAATATGAATCATGGAGATTCAATTGCTTGTAATGGTCAGAAACAAATCTGTCCTTGGTTATTTAAAAGCTTCCTGTTCACCAGTCTTCACATCTGTTTCCTTGGAAACATCTCAGATTATTTTATTGAGTTGGTTAATAAAATTCTCATGATAAAGACTGTACCATTTAAGAAGGCGTGATTTATAAAATGAAGTACACTGAACATAAAGTTCTCAAAAGCGTTGATCGCCGCGTTTCAGGTCGGACGTGGATTTATTTAGTATGCCTATTTGACGACAACTAAGATTAAAGAGATCACCAGTTGTTAGAAGACAACTGCCCCAAATGCTTTCCTTTACTTTGTGTTTGTTTCGTGCAACATAAAACTGGTTCGAGTTGAACCATTTAGGCTCAACTGAGATAAAGGATTTTGAGGATTTCTTATCATTTATGACTAAAATTCACAAAATGTTATCCTCTGTACAAATTACTAAAAGGCCAGTGACATAGCCTATGTAGCATGCGTTTCCGTTGATTTTTGTATTTTTTTTTTTTTTTGCTCTTCCCAATTTACGCGCGCGGCCAAAAAAAGAAAGTCTGGGCAATAAACGACGGTGAGTACCACAATATCGGCGACAAACGGCCAAACACTTTGGTAAAGTATTCATAGTAATGTAAGTTAAACTTTCAATTGCTTTTTGTTTTCGAAAAATTTAGAAAAATATGAAGTAACTTTCACGTTAAAAGCTCCTATCAAACAAGTGGAATTTAAATTTACCCAAGCCAGATTCTCATATGTTTTACCAAGATAAGACTTATTTATTCTTTAAAAAGTAATACCGAAGTCGAGCATTCAGGTTGCGCGCCAGTTCAATTCTGCATTCGGTTGTCTTTCAAAGTTGAGCTAAAACCTAGGTCGGAGCGACAGAGGTTGGTTTTTGTGCATCCGTTCAATTTATCGAGTGATAAAGAATAGCACTGAGTAAGAGTTCGTTATATGAAAAAATGGCGGAGAAGTTTAAGAAAGTGGCTTTGACCGAGCTATTTGAATTTATCAAAACAATGTTGCAATGTGGCTTAAGGCGGGTAAATACGAAACATCGTTGCCGAGCAAGTTGTAAAGGGATGTTGCTCGTTTTTCACATTCGTTAGAACGTTCGGTGTTGCAAGTTTTCATTTAACTGGAAGTTTAAGATCGATTCCTGCACACTAATTGGTTGAAAATATACTTCAATACTTGTTTCATGAAGACTCGATGTTGTACTTTTCGCCCAGCTCCTCCATCAGTTTCGCTTTTGTTTGGTGGTGTTTGTAGGCCGCACTAGAAATTACCATAAATATGGATTGTCCGAGATCCGCGATCACCTAGATCTTTTTCTCATCATTCAAACTTTTTTCAAAACCATTTTCTTTTTTAGATGCGTCAAGGATGGCTTCGCTTTCACTGCATGGTTTCGAGGAAAACATGCTGATTCGCCATTTTTTCTACCCATGCAGGAGCCTTACTCGTGCCGGTTCTTGCAAGTTAAAAATTTAATCCATGAAAATTATAAAGAAACTTGCTGCTATAGAAATATCAATTACTGTGATTTTGATGGGAGGGGGATGTGTCGCCAAGGAAAGGAAAGAAATCAAATCAGTAGCTGCATCGGGAACTGAACTCGAGATAACTTGCAGGCTGATATGGACCTGCCTAAAATACCTGAAAAGATACTGTTTTATGAACTAAAAGTTGATCCGCAGTCTACTTCTGCAACAAGTTTTTCCAACTTGCAACAAACGATTTTGTTGCGTAACCAGTTCTAAAACATACCTGTAAAACGACCGACATCACTTCACTACTTACTCCATAAGTTCGCAAAGAGTCAATTATTTTATACTGATGTCAGCCATAGGTCTAACTCATAATTATGATCACTACGCGCGGCCAATTTTCGAGGGACAAATGGTGAACGTGCGGGCTTCAAATGCATTTGCCGCCCTCATTCTGATTGTATGCGGTGTTAGTGTGATGCCTTGTTCAACCAATAAGATCGCGAGGATACCATTTTAGTGCCGGTTTCTGGCGGGATATTTTGTGGGCGCTTGCTGACGCTTCGCTTTCACAAATTTAAAGCAAAGCTATTTTTCGTTTGTACAGTTTTGTTATCATTCTTTGTCAGGTTTTTGAAAACTGACTTTTTTATTTTCGAACAAAATAAGATACTCTTCGGTTCTTGTCCGATAAATAGTGACTTAAAAGTATTATTCACAACTCGTGAATAAAAATCATACGCGCTCACCAACCATGAAGTAATCTCTATTTCTTCGATTCATGTCTCTTCAAGTACTCGCATGTGTAGATTGTTACAAAAAACGTTTAATATTTTGGACGATTTGGCCGTGTGTAGTGATGATAGTGATAATGAAATGACTTTTGTCGGGCATATAATTTATTTGTGGCCCTCGTAGCATCGTTTGAACCCTCTCCACAAATAAACTATATCCACTCTGGATAGTAGTCATTTAGCTGTCCTATACAAATTTAAATGCCCATCTGAAGATGCCATGATTATTAAAAATATGAAAATTTCTTACTCTTGATATTCACTAAAGCAGCTTACACTCGGACACAGTAACAATCGTCATCCAAAATTCCAGTTGATTAAAAGGGTGGTTAGGAAAGGGAAGCTTCGAGGCGTCACCTCAGTAAAACTTCCAAGACAAAATTCTGAAGAACTTTAAAGTTTGTCCAATCTTAGAAAAACAAGTCGAGCTAAGTCAAGCTGCTGCATAATTTTTACCGCAGCCGATAAGTGTTTTTTTGTTTCACTTATTCTCATGTTTGGAGTTCCTTTATCAAGAATTTAAACGGGAATGTTTTTCTAGTTTTAAAGTTACAAATACTAACCAATTTGAGTTCAGTCTGGACGTGTAGGGCAATATTTTTTCTTCTCGTCGGGGATGTTCATTCGTGCTTGTTTTTCCGAATCAAATAAAGATGTTTTGAAAGTCATGTTCGAACTTCTCCAGGCAGATAGCAATGGAAAATTTTGTATGTTCAATACATGTTCATTGTTGTGACAGGAAGTAATTAAGCGTTCATTTTGTAATAACGGGAAATCTTTACAGTATGCGCGTCAAATTTATCTGCCTTTTCAATAATCTGAAGTCCTCGAAAATGTAAATGAACATGCATGCACTACACCACACTAAGTAATGAAGTTATGGGGTATTGTAAAATGACGGAAAATACAGTGAAGCAAGATGAAGTTTAATAAAATGTGTGAAGTTTAATGATCTTGGAACAGGAACGAGATGCAAATACTAGACACGTATACAAACTGAATGTCCATTAAAAACGTTTCATTTAATTTGATGGTGAAATCATAAAGAATCACAAACTTCTGATACACGTTTCATAACCGCTTTTTACGCAGTAACTCTATGCTGGTAAAATTTTGTTCATCAATGTTTATTAGTGATGCTCTTGTTTCTATTAAAAAATTCACAAACCAGCACGAAACTCCCTAATTTAAGATATACTCCCGAGAACTAAATCAGGTCCGTGGTATGCTAATGTTGATAGACTACTGTTTAAAAAAACGCTTCCTAAATTATATTTTTTTACTAAGACAACCTCAAATATATTTTCATGTTTGTATTAAACATATCAACGCCTTTTTGTGGTAACTAAAGTAAAGTATTAAATCAACTTTCTCGCAGATAAAATTAAGCGCTTACGTAAATCCGCTTGCTAGAATAATATGTATAAACTATTGAAAAACGCTTTTATAACAATTATAACTAGATTCGCGGGCTAAGAAATTGCAGTTTGTTGTCTGCATCATGAAAATAGTATATTTATCTGCAACAGTTAAGTTCATATAGTGAGTTTCAAAGATTTTATTCAAGTTGGTAGAGAAATAATAAAATGATTTAATTAAAATCCTGTCCGCTGTTATAACCCAGGTTTTAAACATTCGTCCGGAATAAAGTTTGATATATAAGTTTTGTAATTGTTTTCAAAGCCTTGTTCAAGATATTCTTTTGAAGATAAGTTGGCACAAGTTCTAACTAACTTTGCGGTAATTTTGCGATGATTATGAAACGTGACTTGATTGTTTCGAAAGTGACAAATTATTTTGCCCAGGGACAAAAATAGGACGCCTAACGACTTTCTTAATACCTAACAATTTGGTTCTATACAGAGAATTTTAAATTTGACTCGACTAATCTCTTGCTGAAAATATAACAACATTCCAAATTTGTTTGACATCGATGTTGATATATTCCATACTATGATTCTTTGTGTAATGCACCAGTCAACTGAAACTTCCACCTCCACCCTGGCCCAACATATTCTGAAGTGGAAGGTGAACAAAACCCCCTCCCGTAGGGCAAAATTTTCAGTCAAATGCATCAAATACCGTCATTTCCCCCAGGGTATGAGGGTACCTTTGCGGCCATTTAGCTTTCTTGCTTAACTTTCTTGGTTTATCAAATATTTTATGCTTAGTTTTTACTTAAGCTTACTGGCTTTTAGCTTTTCAGAGAGAGTGTCTTTGGCAGTTTTCAATTTTTAACTTTTTTAGCTTTTACTCTTTGTTTTTCGATTTAGCTTTTAGCAATTCGTTTTTAGGTTTTAGCTCTTCGGTTCAGCAACTTTGAGGATTGAGTTTGAACTTTTAGTTTTCAGCATCAGTTGATATGAACATTCAACATTTACAAAAGGTCTAAATAGCAAGAATTTAGTAAATATTTTAAATTTTGATTCTGATAAATGTCGTCTTTTAAGTTCTCCCAGTTGTTTCAGCATTCTATCACAAGCCTCATCTCAAATCCAACTTA
>JAOBBB020106076.1:0-22302 GCA_025331005.2 Zoanthus gigantus
CTGATTCCTGCACTTTGATTGGTTCCCAACAGCATGAAATCACTGCTGATTCCTGCACTTTGATTGGTTCCCAACAGTATGAAATCACTGGAAAACATTTGTTTTGCTTTTTAATATAACTGTGAGTTTTATTGTCTCAGTTTTTAATAATATTTAGTACATTTCATATATTAATTTGGGCATACAATAATTGTACAATCAAAGTTAAAATGAGAAGCCATTCCATTTTCTGATGTTTAAGTTTAAGTTTAATATTTTGGCTGTCATCCAATGGCCATCTTCAGATTTTGTTAAGTAATACAAATCAGAGCAAATTTTATTTAGTTTAACAGCTAGTGTCAAGGCAATTGATTGACCTTGCTTGTTTAATGTTGGCCTTTGTTCTTTAATAAACAATAATGCTTCACTCACACCAGACAGCTTTCTTTTCTTATAATTGTTAACATCAGAAAATGGAATGCCTTCTCGTTTTAACTTTTATTGTAAGTTCATTTCCAAATGGATAACTCAAAGTTAATCCCTACAAGGATAATCCAAAATGAATAATTATTAATCTATGTGCTTCAAGCAAGTAAGCTGCACTTGAGTGTGATATAATCGGTTCAAATATATTTTAATTTATTCCTACCCTGACAGTCTGGTCTGCAGAACACGATACAATCTTCTCATTGCTGTGTGAGAAGCTGGAACAGTACACAGCATCTGTGTGGCCATTTAAGTTTAACAGCTCTTTTCCTGACGTGCTATCCCATACCTATAGAAGCACATTGATGTATAAAATAATTCTCTTATAAAAGAAAATAAGTTTTAGTAATCTACAGCTTGATAAACCAAATCTTTTAAAAAAACTTAGTGGAGTATCCCTTCTTTTAGAGTGAAGAGAGCTTTCATTCTCACTGGACCCTAGCTAAACCACCACAGTTATAATTATAGCTCCTTATAGCTGTAGAAGTTAGTATATAATTTTTGTACTCATTTGATCTACCTAAGTCTGAAGATGGAAGCTGCGTCAATCTTTGAAAACAAGCAGACCAAACAAATTAAAGTGTATAAAAAAATTATATCACATTTCAATGCTGTTTTGAACAGCTGAAATTCTGAAAAATCCCTTAGAATCACTACAACATTCTTTTGTAATGAAAGTGCAATGCTTGTGGGATATGTGGCTATCAAGATGAACTCAAGTATAGATAGCACAAAGTGCTAATAGCTAACTTGAAGCCATGATAATGAGCATTATAGCCACTTAAGTAACGGACTCTACCCCTTAAAAATACCATAAAAATATATAGTAAGCCTGAATGCACTTTCATTACATCTTATGTTCTTTTTGGGAACCTGAGCCTGTTTGCTAGCTATGCCATGCTGATGAGGCCTAAAAAGGCCAAAACAGCTGCCCATGACTGCTAGCATTCAGGCTCACTATTTTGCATGGTAATTTACCTAAGAGGTCATAGTGCCTATTATGATAGCTTCAAGTTAGCTACTAGCACTTTTATGTTATCTATACCTGATGTTCAACATTTTTTGAACTGTTTTAGTTTAAAGTACTAGTTATGAAGCCTGCAACTCAAACACAGGTCCAACGTACCTTGACTGTGCCATCTGAACTGCAAGAGACAACCCTCTGTGCATCCTTGGAAAATTGACTTTGATAAGCGGCCCCTTCATGCACTTTGACTGTAATCAACAGTCTATCATGTCTTTCACGGCCTGTATCTTGGTTGCTTCAACAAGAAATACATGTACATCAATCTTAGTTTAACCAATAGTAAGCAAAAAAAAAATCATTAAGTAAAAAGGAGTATTTAAAATTAGTATTACTCTTCTAATGAACAAACTAAATCCTGCATTCTGAACGGCTACTATTCTGGGGTCATTTGTCCCTTTGAAGCACAAATGCCTGTTGCTATCTGAAATAAACAGGTTTTCCTCATTGATGCCTATTTGTCTAATTAGTTGAGTGAAACTAAATCAATTAAATGTCTGGGACACCGATGCTTAGTCCATTCATCCTTGAGGTACAATGGCTAATTAGTCTATTCGGCTTTTTGTTTCATGGACTATTGAGGCACAATCCACTTGATATTAAGGTGTAAAATTACTGTGAAATGTGTAAGTATAAGTATGTTTATTTAGTAAGTAAATCTTCATTCAGTATCATGTATTTTTATATTTTAAATTATTAGAATGCTTGCTTAATTAACATACAACTTATGCATCAACATTATGAATGATTTTTGTTGTTGTGTACATAATATTTGAATTACTTTTAAGTAATTTTAAATAGGCTTCAAATGAACACCAGTACATCAACTCTAACAACTGAACCATAAAGCCACAGCTCTTGGGGGCAAGTTACTTTTACTGGGTCCATTAATGTGATTAAGCTGTTGTATCATCGTTAAGCATCAGAATTATGATATTCACAATTATGAAAGCAATTCAATTAAGTGCATAAGAGTCCCATGACCTCTGTGATATCAGTGTGGCACTCTAATCAAATTAATGTTGAAGCCCACAAATCTAAACAGAGGACTTATTAGAGAGGAATAGCTTAATAGAGCATCTACAGTAATACAAACAATGTCTGACTATTTTAATTAAAAGTTACTTTGTACTTACCACCATTCAAAGTAAATTTTCCCCTTGACCATCCTCTGAGCAACCACAGATTTAGCCTCTCTGTATACATCTGTGTCCATTGATTCCTGGAGAGCCAGCTGAACAACATCTGGTTTGCACTTATCCATAAACAGATAAGCGTTCGCACTAACAAAATGCTGGAAGTCTACAATCTTCTGTTGTTCCTAAGAGTTTGCAAATAATCTTTATATCTTGAGGGATAGAGTTATCTGGTGGGATAGAGTAATTTGGAGAGATAGAGTGATCTTGAGGGATAAAGTGATCTGGAGGGATATCTAGAGTGATCTGGATGAGTGATCTGGAGGGATATCTAGAGTGATCTGGATGGAAAGAGTGATCTGGAGGGATATCTAGAGTGATCTCGAGGGATAGAGTTATCTGGAGGGATAGGGTGATCTGGAGGCCGGGATTGAGTAGAAACCAGTAAACATTCTGTTTCCTGTAAAAATCAAAGTGATCAGACAATTAGATCTAGGGGGGAGGCCATAATTTGTTTTAACAATACGGAAGATGACATTCAAATAGTAAACATTCAAATTGATGAAAACTGCATCATCAACATTAAATTAATAATCATCATTTTTAAGCATGTAGCTGTCAATCATTAATTTTTAGGTTTTATGTATTCGAAATTGTAACGGTTTTACACATTCTAATGAAGATAACATTGTGACAATGTCAAAATATGGCTGGAATAAAAATTATATTGATTTTGTATGTTTGAAGTGTATACTATATTTGGTGCTTCTAAGTTCTTTTATGATAATCATCACCTGTAATATATTTTTAAAAAATTTATCTTTAAATCTTTGAAATCAAAATGCAAAAAATTTATAATGCCAACTTGTATAAAGTTCAAACAATAAAATATGTATTTAACCAAACCTTACCTCAAGAGACAACTGTTTGGGTGCCAATGCAATGTAATCACTCAGAAGATCTGATGAACCAGTGACTTGCAACTTTGCCTCTATCCACAGTAAATCTGCAAGTAGCTTTGAAGCCTCTGGTAACATCTGAGCTCTGACCATGTGCCGAATAAAGTTCCAATAGATATAACCATCGTTCTTAAGTTTATGAAATTTACCTTTTAATACAAACAAAAATAAATAACAGGTGTGTAACAGACATCCATACTTACTCGCAGGTCCCAAATAAATAGGGGGTTGGAATCTTTAGCTGGAATTAGTAATAGGGGGGGGGGGGGGGTTTGAACTAAAAATGTCTCAATTACAAGTGGGTAGAAAAGTTTCTACAAACACACAGACAGACTCATATGTTTTATATGAATCACTAAATCTGTACAAATTAATTCATTTTTAAGACAAACAAAAAGAAAACAGATGTCTCAAAGTACTCAAGAGTACTTATAATCTCCAATTTCTATAAAACAACACTGTGGTTTTATTACTACCATTACTGATTGTCAGCTTTTTATCCTTTTGCTAAAACATCAAAAAAACATTTCAATCAACATTGACTTTATGGAAAAGGAAAAAATGGTAAACATGCAGTCATTTAACTAAAAACCTTTCACTGATGATCAATATTTAGCTTTAGCATAGCCAATCAAAAGTCATGTTTTATATCATTTATTTTAATTTATAGTTTTATAAATTATATCTAGTATATAACTTGTTTCTTTAGATATGCATCTAATATGCTTATATCCCCTGATGGGGAAGATTTCATTCCCACCTTCACAAACAGTCTTGTATCTGTCAACCAGTTTTCTGTGTAAGGCCACAATGTCCGTGGTCTGTTCCTGTAGATAAGTTAACTGAAGATTGTGGACACTGTACGACACTTCTTGATCACAACCTGACTCACTAAGTGAAGGTTCATTCTTCCTTGCAAGTGATTTGTTTACTAACTCATCCATTTGATCTTCTACATCTTCTAGCTAAAATGAAAGAAAAATACACTTTACTGTACCAGTAGGGGATATGCAAGAGAGAAGTATGGGGGGCTTTCATTCATCATCCAATTTTGACCTGGATTTATCCCTGTAAACCGGGGTGGCCGGATTTACCCCACTCCAACAGCAATCTCTCCAACCCCCACTCTCCATCTCGCTCGAATCAAGGCATCCTCCTTCTCCAAACCAACACTCTTGCTCTCCTTCTCCACTTGTGTCTTCCACGCCTACCCCACTTCCTTTTAGTTTTTATAATCAAATCTATGAATAGCCTTTCTGAAACAATTATTTCCTTGTGTTGTATAAACACTAATTCATACAAAAATAAAAACAAGTGGAATATTTAATAAGTAAAATGCAGTCGTGCAGGAGTCAAAGGTGAACAAAAATTATAACATTGTGAGATTTTGGAAAATGCAGTCATGATCAAAGGTGAATTTAAAAATTGTAAAATTCAATTTTTTCAGAGAAGCAATACTAGGGGGAGTCAGGTTGGCATATATAGTGGTCAGCAATATTGAGCCTAGCTCCCACCTCTATGGCTAGGGTTTGAATCCTGGGATCTGCGGCATGTGGGCTGATTGAGGTTTTTCTTCCATCCAAAAATTCGACTTTCACACAACGATCTGAGCTGCCAAGCAGTTACACATTAGCCTCTGGGTAGGAAGAATGGGCAACCACTTCCTTTACAATTGACATTAAAATAAAGTATTTATAACTTAATAGAAAAATTGCACCTCAGCAGTTATGCCATCAATGCCAAACTGGTTAATTATATGGTGTAACCATTTTTTAATCTATTTTTCTTGATCAACCTTAACATGTGCCTGTGTCTTAAATAATTATAATCAATTTTGCTTACATTAAAATCAAGTTAAATTAATGAATTAATAAATGTTAGTCCAAAGCAAGTCTCCTTGTAAACCAACCAGATGATATCAAGTGTCAATGTTAAGAAGGGAAGCAATAAATCACAACTTCTTGGATTGAGATCAACAAATCTTAGCCTATATAAATGTGATACACCCAGGATCTATTCAAGGGTAAACAGTCTATATATATATATATCTGGATTTATCCCTGTAAATGGGGGTGGCCGGATTTACCCCATTCTAACAGCAATCTCTCCAACTCCCACTTTCCATTTTGCTCAATTCAAGGCATACTCCTTCACCAAACCAACACTCTTGCTCTCCTTCTCCACTTGCGTTAGATACATTTATTTAGAAAAAAGTTGCATACATTAAGGGTATCACAAACCTATCCTCTCAAATCAAACTACTAAAGAACTTGAGAATGGCATATTGCATAAAATTATTAGAATAAAGGACTGGCTAGTTTCCAGCTTTGTAGGGTAAGCAGTGCGCACTCTAAAAACAAGAAAAAAAGAGCAACAGAAGGCCAGCAATGTTTATGTTTGATCTGAAATCTGTTTGAGTTAACTATTGTTTTGGTTTTTGGAATGATAAAACAATTAACTGGGAAAGGCAACGGAACAAAAGGCTTGAAGTAGAAGAGGGTAATCTTTGAAGAACAAACAAGAAATGAGCAACTGCAATTCCCTATTGGACATAAACAGTCATCTGTTGAAAAAGGTTTTCAATAGAAGCACTTTAGTAACAATATATTATTGATACAAACCTCCTCGTCCCATAAAATCGCAAGAACTTTCACAGGTACTTTACTTTCCTCGTTAAACAAAGCAAAGTCCTGGTAAAGCTGCTTTTGTTCCTCATTTAACGAGCCAATACTAATTGCTAATGCTTCACTGAGTGAAGGGTACTGATAATCGAAGCTTGTCTTTAACTTGCTCACTTTCTTCTTTTCTAATTGACCTACATAATATTTCCATCTTGTAGGATGACTCCTTAAAAGAGCACCAATCATGGAGATAGCCAATGGTGAGCCACGACATAGGTCAATTATTGCATTTGCTTCAGGTGGGAGATCTCTTACCAACTGATTAGTCCATGATGCTAATGTCTGTTTTGATTCTTCAAAACTAAAACCTTCACTAACATGAACTTTGACCTTTTTCCCTCCTATACAGTTTGCTACAGATGTATCTCGTGTAGTTGCCATGACACGACAACGAATATCAAAATACTTTGCAGTGGTGGCATCCCATAAATCATCTATAATTAGGAGTGAATAAGGGAAGTTGTGTGCAAACAAGTTTCGTAACCTATCTCTTGCTTCCTCTGAATTCCTAGGGGGTGGTCGCAAAGGATCTGGGTCAAGTCTGACACATAAATTCTGCATTCTCATTAAAAGTTTGGCAGGATCTACTTGACCAATCCGGATCCAAAAAACACCACCTGGAAAACAACTATCTAATAATGTGTGACTCCTCAAGGCTTCCGCTGCAAGGACTGTCTTCCCACATCCAGCCATACCATGAAGAATCACCCAGCCATCTCTATCTTTAAGTGACCTCAATGCAGTGCGGGTTCTGTGAAGATCTCTTGATCTATTGGTGAACACTGAGGGCCGCTGAGGTATTCCACCTTCCAGTAAGACTCTCTCTACTACAAAAAAAATAGCATTTAATGGCAACATAATAGGATAACTATTTCTCAAAACCATTTAGAATGTATTTATCTGTAATTTCATAGTACCATGAGTTAATACGGTCCTCTATTTTTCCTATCATGCTCTGTTTTGACTAAGACAGACTTACATGAACAAGTTTATCAGGGGCAGATCCTAGGGGATGAGCCTGGGAGGCCGGTACCCCCCTTCCCTTTTGGGAAATTCCTGATATATTTGTATATGTGTTAAATTAAATATCATATCATAATTTATATAATAATAACATTAATCAAACATGTTTGACTTGTATCATATTTTTTTCATAAAATTCATGAAATAATGTAAGCAATAAAGCCCATAAATGGAAGCGTTTCATCTCTCAAGACCTCAACAGGCGCATTACTTAAACTATGTAGAGTGAGAAACTGAGTTTAAGTTAACCTGTCATTCAACTCATGCAGCATTAAATAATTCGGACCCTAAACATCAATTTTTCGTATCATAATGGTTACAGTTATAATTTTACATTTTTAATTTTGAACGGAAATGCAGTTTCAAAAGTCCCGTGAAATTTTCCCGCCATTTTGTAGATGGAATGCCCCCCCCCCCTCCGTTCAAGATTTCTGGATCTGCCCCTGTTTATTATATATTAAGTAAAAAAAAACAATGCTGATGAAGTACTAAAATTTATTGTTAAAATGGAATTTTAGAAATGTGTACTAGGTATTTTCTCGACTGAATTGCTCTCAGAGTGACAATGTATGATTTAATGTCTTTTCAGGAGAATTTTTCTTGTAGAGTTGGAACAGGTCTCAAAGTGTCTTATAAAGTGATATGTGTCAATAAAATATATATTTCAATATTTAGTTGGTCATCAAACAATAACAACAAAAATAATAATTATAATTAATATGTATCATAACAAGTAACTTCAAATACTTTAATTTGTAAAACATGGATCATTTGTTTGTTCCTCTTCTACAGCTGTATTGTGTAATTATTGTATGGCAGAAACCCAACAAACCTCTTTCTTGGATATTATCTGCAGTAGAAACTTTTCTAGGAGCGGCTACTTCTTCGTCCAATAACTCCACCAAATGAGGATAGCCTTCACCAAGAGAAGTGCGGAAATGATAAAATGCTGCATTACTTTTTGTCGACAAGAGATCAAGCAATTTCTCAGCTTGTCTTTTTGAGGTCTTCTCACTCTTAATTAACTCGGCATCTTCAGAATCAAACACATACGTACTCCGCAAGAAGTTTAAAACATCTTCAACAAGAAGATCCTCCACTATCTCTACACGGTTGAGGATTAGCTTTGAATAATTTGTTTCTGACATTTTCTCAACTGAAAAAGAAAAGCTTTTTGTTATAACCAACTCATTTCCTGCTACCATACCTCAAAAAATACTTATGAACAAAGAACACTAATACCTTTTTAGGATGTGTTACTGTATTTACTTTAATTTGTTATGAATTGCGATTAATTCATAATTTATAAATTGTAAGTCCCGAATTCTGACTGGGCTACTCCACTAGGGGTCTATTCTTGGGTTTCATTAAGTCCCACGAGGATGTTACACAATGGCAGATGGAGGTCAAATAATGAGATTCAAACTAGATTCTAATGAGATTCTTTTGTATAACTGACCTCCATGTGCGCTGAACTGGAACCTTATGAAACCCACCAATTATCAATAGCATTACTCTACAAGTGGACTATTACAAATCCTGCAATCTGATTGACTATAACTATACTATAGAGATCTATTATCAACATTATCACTCTACTAGTGGACTATTGCAAATCCTGCATTCTAATGGGCTACTCTACTAGGGATTTATTAACAATAGCATCACCCTACAAATGGACCACTGTAAATCCTGATTGCTGATTGACTACACTACTAGGGGTCTATTATTAATAGTATCAACTCTATTAATAGTTTATTGCAAATCCTGCATTCTGATTGGCTACTTTACTTCTCACTGCCATTATAGGTACACATAGTGAAGGATTAAATATTTTAATGCTTCATTATTTGAACATTATCAGTGTTCAATTACTTAATACACAACTTTTGGCAATAATTTATTATCAAAAAATTAAAACCTTTCAGGTTTTGACCAATTTCATTGAGTGCTTTGCTACTTGCACCTGAAAATTATCTGTTCATGTTAATTTTTAAAATTTCTTTCGATCTTCATGAACAGCTTTTTGTGATTTCTATTTCATTCTTCTTGAACGAACTATACCATTTCAATCATGTAATCTCATATTCATTTTGAAGATACAATTTTGTTCTTGCTTCAAGTTTGTGAAAACTTGAAGCAAGACTTCAACGTGACTGACTGAAAAGCTTTGTAAAGGAGTCTCAATAAAGTCTGTATTGTATTGTGAAGTCATATATCGTACTGTTCAATACAGTAAGCTTAGATTGCTTATTAAAAGGGTTAGAGACTTTAAGTCTGTGTTTTGTTTACAAATACCAGGGTTACCACTATTTAACAGATGTGGAATCTAAGGACTTTTCTATGACTTTCCAGGATTTTTTCGGGAAAATCAAGGACTTTCTTTATGAACTAAAACTTGAATGCAATACACATTTTTTCAAATAACAGTTCAACAAATTACATATTATATTAACAAGCTTTATTATATTTACTTGGCTTTACTGAATTCTCTGAATCCTGAATGAAGACAACCAATGACAGATCACTTTGGATGGTTTGTTTTTGGATAAAAATTAGGCCTTACAAAGTCACAGTTTTGATTACAGCATTGCTACATCAAAAATATATCATTATTAACAAACAGCTTATTTTAATTATTTTTGGAAACGAAAAAGAAATTTTTTGTCCATTCCAGGATTTTCAAGGACCTCAGCTCAAATTCATGGCCTTTCCAGGGCCTGGAATTTTTTCCCCCAATTCCAGGTCTTTCCAGGATTTTCAAAGACCGTGGCAACCTTCAAATACACGCACTTGCTGGCCATGCAATAACACACTCTGACTCAGCATCACTTTATGCAGTATACAAATTTATGGAACATTGTGTGGCCAACGCGTGCGTATATTTGTAAACAAAACACTTACATTAGTCTCTTACCCTTAATTGACATTTTAGAACAAATTTTCTATTTAAAGTAACTTTTTCATTTTTGTGGAAATTATTATCTTCTTCACGGTTTGAAGAAGTTTTTGAAAGCACTGACGCATTAATATAAATTGCAGTAACAGTAATGCAATCACAAAATAAATGTACACAATGGGTTTACTTCCACGTTTTCCTTCATTTTAAAATGTTCAAAGATATCCGTTTGCAATCAAACTTTTGTGAGCTACCCACCTCTAACTTTAGAGTATTGAAACTAAACTTTTGATAGATAATGCAAGAAAAAAATCAAAAATTGGCCAGAGTGACTGTTAACTAAACTTAACTTGTCAAGGCAATGTTTGGACTTTAGTATTCTAAAATTTGTTACGGTACTTACGTTGCAAAGGAGAATCGATACTGTCAAACATTTCTGCATGTTTTTCTTCCGGAACACCTTCAGATAAAATTTTTGCAAGCTGTGGGTATTTCTCCACTAAAGAGTCAAAAAAGTTATTAAAGGCTTCAAATCCTTTTGTGGGCAAAATATCAAGAAGCTTTTCCGCCTTTCGTCTCGGGGTTTGTTCTGCTCGGATTAGATCAATATCATCTCCGTCGAGTACAAGTTTACTTCGTAAATATGGCAAAACATCATCTACAAGAAGGTCATCGACCAATTCTACCCTGTACTTGATCAGGAGGTGGATATGTTTTTCAAGCATTATTTTAAGAAATGTTTCATGCAGGAATATTTGAAGCTTGGTTGACACTCAAACCTACTTCCGTTTTGGAATTGCGCAGAACTGCCCCAGCAGAAATCCCATCTGAGCACTCCCTGACAACAAAAACCGCTGACGTGTAAACAAAAAAAAAAACTGAGAATTTTGAACTTTTCCGTGCACTGAATATATATAGAACATTTACTGCATGCATCGATCATGTGCAATAGTTAATAATATTTATGATACCATTCACTCCCCAACAAAAGTAAACAGCTGTGCTGAGTACATAGATTAGCACAGGCAGCCCAGTGAAACAGTTTGAGGCAAAGTTATCTCAAAGACTGAATTTACCGACTAGAATTTCGTTTCTTTTATGACAGTTGGTTTACAAAATACAAAATAAAGATGAAAAAATAAACGTATTTTGCTGACCTTGTCTTAAAGAGATTGGAGGCTGCATTAGGAATAAAAGACAAAACCTGTCTCAAAACCATCAACATGAAAAGAAATCCCACAATTCACAACATTTAAGTGATTGGTGACCTTGGCCGCATTCCGTCTTAAAATGAATGAAAAAAAAAATGCCACAATTTATACAAGGTAAGCAACATACATTTATTTCACCATCTTTATCGTGCATTTTGGAAACCGTCTGGCAAAAAAGAAAGAATTCAGTCTTGAGCGACCATTGTTCCCCATGTGTCCATGGATAAAAATCATGCAAGGGAAATGCCTTGCCTCCTGGTAAAAAAGTCTAGACTATACCATATGCCCTTAATTCAATTTCTGAACTGATAATCACAGGTAACCAAAACTCCCATTTATGCCAGTCCCATGTATAAATCCCAAATGTGAGCGAGCCAGTCACCATACACTAGTCTATCATGTTTTAATTCCTGTTTGCTTCAACACTCACGCTCTTTGAATAACTGAGGCAAGGTTGTTAGTGATCCAAAATCTGGAAAGGTTATAATATGCATCACAGGAGACCCAAACTCAGTTTGAGTGGATTATATTACAAGTAGTTATTTTTAAAAGACTTTGTATGGGAATTTAGAATAAAATTTTTAAATCTGTAAATAACTGAGCTCTTATTAGCGAGTATAGAGAGTAATGAAAAACCAACAAAATAGCCTGAAATCGCTACCAGGGAATAATAGGAACACAACAATCACAACAGGTAAGCTGTAAGCTCATTTTTTTATTATTTACAGATTTAAAAATTGTATTCTAAATTCCCATACAAAGTCATTTTAAGGAATACCAGACCACAAAGCAACAGACTTACATCAAAGGTCACATAGATAGGAAACAAAAACCTACATTTGGCATAACCCCAGGTATTATATTTGTAGCCTGAAAAGCAAGAACTAATGGCAGAAAAGTCAGCCTATAAGTAGCCCCACCCCCCCTTCCCAACAAAGAAAAGACAAAGGCTAAGGGAAGGAATGGGGGGGGGGGGTGGAGGGGAAGACTGTCATTTCTAATAGCAGGGAAGATATCCAACCCAGACTTTGTAATTAACTACGTACTACCTCATTTTTTTCCCTCTCTGTTAATTAATTGCTTCACAAGCTTGATTTGTTAAATAAGGTAAACTAATATGCAGTAATATTTTGAAGCTTCAATACATACAATTTATCCAGATTTATTATGGCTACCAGACACAGGTATTAATTGTAAACACCACTATGTCAACATTTCTCCAGGTAAGGTACCACTTCCCCAATATCAAGAAACTGGGAGTTAATTGGAAATGCAACAGTTCTAAGAATCATTTTGACGGACAGCGAGTAAACAACTATTGAATATAGCTTGAAGGAGTATATTAAACAGCCTTTATGTCTCGTTTGTACATAAGAAATCATTTGAGGAGGGATGATGGGCATGTTTTGAGAAAAGCTTTGGGAGTTTGAAGTGAAGGGCAAAAGGAAGCAAGGACAACCAAAGAAGTTGTGGAAGATGCAAGTGGAGAAAGAAAGCAAGAGTGTTAGTTTGGAGAAGGAGGATGCCATGAATCGAGCGAGATGGAGAGTGGGAGTTGGAGAGATTACTGTTAGAGTGGGGTAAATCTGGCCACCCCTGTTTAGGGGATAAACGCAGATCAAAATTGGATTGTTAGATGTGATTGGGGAGCCACCTACAATTGTTTTCTTATGGCCCTAAAACCTACATTGAATTGTGACAAAAGGAGACAACAGCTGAGTAAACTAGCAATATTTTTGACTCTAGCTCAAAATAGAAGTTTCATAATCTCGAAAGCTTTAACTCACACTCCATATAAATCAGTATAATTGTAAAAACGATTCTGTCAATGAACACCCAGCTCGGGCTGCCTGTGGTTACAAGCTTTATCAACAGCATTTTTCAAATGTTTTTTGCAGCGTGGTTTAAATCAAGTGATTAGTTAATTCTTTTAAACATTAAAATTTCTGGAATTTTTTTTATTTGTATCTGTTTTTCATCAAATCAAGGTCAGTCTTACCCAAGGATTAATTCATTCTTGAAAACGGATCAAATCAACCATTCTAACATAGACACAAGCAACAAGCCTAATAACATGTTTAGTTAAGTATTTATTCAGCAACATGCTCCATTTACAATGATTAACTAACTACTGAGGTGGGCCAAATCCTCCACGACCACGTCCAAATCCACCACGCTAAAGAATGAAAAAAGAAACACATTAGATCTAGTGTTTTTCTATTATAGGCAAACCATCAGCATACAAATTACCTTTGAGCAAATGAAAAACATAAACATCAAATTGATAAATGTATAAGTTTTACACCATTGTGAAACAAATTTAACTGATGTTTGAACTGCAGTTATTTGTCAGAGCAAATAACTGGGAGATAAAGAGGTGGTTAATATATAAAGCTGCAAAGATTGATAACACAATGAGATTGGCATGTAGAAAAACAAGAGGAAATAAAAGGATAGAATGTGTGAGAAAAAATAATAACAAAATGATCGGGAACAACTGATGGTTAAATAAAAGCAAAGCATTCCTTTTTCTTAAGAGGATTTAAACTACCCAAAGTCTGAATAAGTCACAATTCTTTGGTTTTGTGACAATCACTGCCGCCATTGATGAGAGATGGGCCAAATGCAACAAAATTAGAAATGGAGTGATTAAAAGAATCAAAATGACAGGACAGGTTCACAAGACTGCTCTTGCACATGCCATTAAAACATAAATATCATTAATTTTAACATGCAAGTGGACAAAGTGAAGAAAAGAAAAATATCAGTGCTTGAATAATAATTTCAAAATGCTGATCAGCCAAACTGTATGAGCCATGTTAAACTATTACATATCTGGAAAAGAATGTAAAAAACCAACCCACTGGGCCACATTATCAGGAGAACACATTTTGTGAAGCACTTTTAAATTCAGACTTTTTTACCCGTTAGAAACTGGGAACACTTGGTTTTGATGGGTAAACACTTGCCTATATAGAGAGGTATTTAGAATGTTCTTTTAACAGGGAAAAAGCATGAGCTTTTGAAGGCAAGACATGCAGATATTTTGCTAATTTTTTGAAACAAAAAAATATAGAAACAACTTACGAATTCTGGTTTGAAATCAGTACCAGCACCTCCCTTGGGTTCAGCATCAGAGGAAGGACCTCGTCGATAAGCACTCCGATCTGCAGATTCTCCTGGGCCAGTTGGTCTTGGTGCCTCACCAAAACCTGTAAGAAATTAATATTTGATTATATAACTTAATCTCTTGAACTGATCTCCTGAAATACAACTAAATGAGCAACAAATTCAGCTTGAAGTTGGTCATGGAAAATAAAAATAGTTGTTGAACAGCACTCAGTGGTTTCATTAGAAGGCGGCTAATCGCCGCCTACTGAGCGTCAGACCGCCAGCTACTTTGCCTGAGAAACTGAATAAAATTTCATTTGTTTGTACATTCACTTCTAACTTTTACAGATAAGAGCATTGTCTCAAAGTATTTCTTTAAAACATCCTTGCAGTTGGCAAATAAACTCAAAGGGAAAGTTTCACTTCTTGTACTATTTTATTTAATTTAAAAATGGTCCCTTCACACACAGCTCTGATATATTTTAACTGTAAATCTAAGGTTGCAAAATGCCTGCTTCTAAAGAATCTAGCAGTTATGAGAATGTTGTTTTTCTTGCCAAAATGCTGGAAAATGCACCTCAAGAGTCCCAAAATTTCAAAACCCTAAAGCATTGCAAAATGCTGGAAAGTCAATCTCAGGGGTCCCAAAATCTTAAACCTCTCTAAGGCCTCGGAAAAAATCTACAGCTGCCAACTTTCATCATCTAGCCACCTACTTTAAAAATTACTGAAAGTACTGAACACTGTGCAAACCTTTTGGTCTTGGACGAGCAGTTTCTGGTTTGGACTGTCGCTTTAAAGTAGCTGGAACAATCTCTGGTGGCAAGTGGAGAAATTCCCGAAGATATGTAATTCCTTAAAAGAAAAGATTAACGAAACAATATTAAATTGTAAGCATTTATTTTGTTGTTGTTACCTTCTAAAGTCTTTTAGCGATTAAAATTTAAATCAAAGGGAACTGCTTTGAATATTTTTATGTAACATTACAAGTCAGCATTATTATGAGTAATAGGTTCATTAACTTGACGCACTGCCAACCTAGCACAAGTTTTCAATAAGTGCCAGCGACCGGCAATATCACTAGCTCTTTAAAGATTTTTACTGACTAGAATATGGCAGAGATACAAAGAAAAAACAGGTCATTACAAAAATGCATTATTAAAGTTCTATATGGCAAAGAGCGTTTTTTGTTTTGTTTTGGCATCTTTAGAATGCGTAGAAAACTATTCCAAAAAAAATTTTTTGATTCAGTCACAATAATTTTGCCACAAAAGCAAGCTTTAAAATTCCCACTTTGACCATGCCCACTGATGTTGTCCGTGTAACGGAAGTTTGGTGACGAGTAACACCATTTCAGGAGCATCTCAAAGCAAGGCAATTTAATTCTCTGAATCACGAGTATTAAAACATCCCACAACAACACATGTTGCAAGCATATTTTCAAAATACCGTGAAACTCCCTTGCGATTACTGAAGAGAAAGTATAACTTGATTGATTCCACTCTTCCTGACATGACATCTCTGCCTTTTATGGAACACAGACTCTATTCCTGTTGGGCATGGTGGCAAGGAAACTTTACAGCTCAATTTTGTAGCGAATTATTTGTGGAATGGAAAAAAATTCTTGAAATACCTTCTAGTTAATTATGAAGATACCAGTAACTCAAAATTCCTGTATGCCATATAAATACTTTAAGCAAAAAATTTTAAAAATGTGCCTTCAGAATACCTCTGCAAAGTTCAAATCTCAAATTGTCAACCTTGCATAAACCACTAGTCCCACACTTTGCAAATTAACCCTTTTAGTAGTTGTATTGTTAACTTCTCCCAACTTGACCTCATACTTTTCATTGAACAAGTTTGAGAGAATTTTATTTTTGATATTCAGTAGTTTGCTTTGTTTGATCAAATATCATTTTCTCATTACCAAATGTCTTATTTTGTATGTGTTATATAAGGAGAAGTTGTGTGTTGATAACTGTGTTGAAAGGATTAAAAACTTAGCTCCATGAGTTCACCAAGGTGCCTTTGTTTAATTAAAGTGCAACTAACCCTTTTTCTTGTTTTTGTATCAAACCTTTTATCATACAATTTCAAGGACTTCTGCAAAAACGTTTTGTTCTTGGTCAACTCTTTTTTTTCTATAATACTTTGAAATTCGAAACATTTCCTCCAGTTTGGTTTATGGCTGCACGCTGAAGTCACTCTCATCCTAAATTTTTTCTAAAAAACAAAAATTTAAGACAATGAAAGACGAATATTTAAAGTATTGTGTTGAATGTTGTCATCTTTTAAATTGAATTTAAGCTATCAGGCAATGTTTCTGTTACAAGTTACGCCGTTCTAATTTGGCACTGACGCCATTCGCAGCTGTTTCCAGTCTCGTTAGTGACACGGCCATAAACCAAAATAGTGGAAACTCTCTCGAATTTCAAAGTAATATGAAACAAAAAATATTAGACCAAAATCAAAAACATTTTTTGCAGAAATGCATAAAATTGTATGATAAACACAGTTTAATACAAAAACAAGAAAAAGGTTCAGTGCACTTTAAGTATGTACCTTAAAAGTCAATCTTCATCATTGACATTTGTCTAATAAAAAATAATAATAAATGGTAAGTGGTTTACCAATTTTAGGTGCTGTGTTTGGTCAATGTTTTTTTTAGGTATAGAAACGCAAGATTGCATGACTAACTGAAAGCTTACCTTCATTGGTAAGATACCAGTAGTGGTGTTTCCATGAGAACTGCTCCTTTACAAAGCCTCGAGATTTCAAAGACTGCAGAGAAACAGAAGGAAATGCTGCAGTTATTGCATTTTCTTGAGTATAAGTTGATTCATGTATACGTTAGCCCCCATTTTCCTACCCAAAAACAATACTATTTTGAAAGCTTGCATGTAAGTTGGCCCTCAGGGTTGATGAGATGAAACAATCATATTAAAAGTTTGGCTGGTGATTGGTATTGTCTTTTTTAATATTTGGTGGCTCTTAAAGGTGTCAATTTGAATAGAAACAATTTTAAAACAATTATAACTCACTGAAAGCTTTAATTTATAGTTAGATTGCAAATACAACCAGATTGAAATCATGAGTACATTATCCAGACAGAGAAATCACAGTTTAACTATCAATCAATCAATAACTTTATTTATTCACCGTTATTATAACTTTATTTATTAATGGAGTCAAAACCAATTGTAGAATTGCACACAATTTAGGCATCCTGCTGATGTACAGTAACTGTTTTGCTATTTTTTTCAGCAGCATTCTATTTATGTCTGTTCAGATATCTATCTACTAACAGCCCAACAAGACTTGTTTGCATGTAAGCTGACTGCATGCTTTTTTAGACTGGCAAAGAAAATTTTTGCAGATCAGAATAGCAAGTAAAATTTCAGTTAAACAAATATACAATGTCAAACGGTACATTATTTGTTAGTGGAAGCACTCACTCAACAAGGTAACAGTTGTTTTAGCAACATATCTAGAGGAAGACAATGTGCTTTTATAAGTCTTTCAGCTCTGTTATGTGCAAACTTGTGTTATCTTTCGCAATGGATGCCCTGCATGGCAGATCAGCTTTTGACAGCAGAAGATGTCATGTATGCAAAGCTTTTCAAGAGCAAGCTATTCCAGATACAGAGACACTTTCACAGACTTGAATATTTACCAGATTGAGTTATTACAGCTAGTCATTTGCATTTTTTCGACTTTCGTTGGTCATGCTGTCAGTTAAAAGTTTTATGTGAAGTGAAATTAATTAAGATTTGTAGGGATGGCAGTTTTATTAGGATATAGGCCACTGTTTTGCAGCAGGGAAGCATTTTGTTGAATGACCTTTGGCTGGAAACATGTCGATTTTCCAGCCTTCCCTTCTTTATAGAGGTAAGACTTTGCTTGTAAAATGCAACCCGATGAAGCAAAAGAAAGATTGAGAATTTTCAGAAATAATAAATAAAACACATGAATGAAGTAAGAGAACTTTATGATTCTTAAATCAATGAATTAGTGTATTTCAACATGATTATCAAACCAACCATAATAAGTCTTACATAAAATATGGTTCAGCTACAGCACATATTCATCATTTTTGCAATAAGAGCTTGGGCTGCCTGTGCACTACCTAGTTGAATTTTGTTTCTCTAACTTTTCTCATCAAAAAAACAATCATATCCTTTCTATTTATCTGGCATCATATTGTTTTGTTCTCATTTTCTATAATAGATACTTTCTAGATACTTGCTGGACCAAATCTCTCATATTGCTCACAGCTTTTCACTTTTGAACATTCTTAGGAGAAACTATTTCAGCAGTGTTTTCTTTTAGTTCTAAGCAATCCTTTTCGACCCATTATTTTTTAGCAAGTTAGTCAAAACGCAAAGCTTAACTTACCTGCAGAGCTTTAATGACCTGGAGATTTGGAACCGTATCCAATTCTGGATGTTTAGGGGCGTTATAGTCTTTCTTTGCCACCATTACGCCCTCCTTGAAAAGGTTTTCATAAATGGCAACCCTGTTCTTCTTTGGGATGAGCATGCTGCGAAAATTCACAAATTTTGCTTACTTTTCAAGGTTAGGAGAAATTTTAAACAACAACAAAAGTAGTAGCGACAAAAAATAAATAGAACGGCTTAAATTTAAATCAAAATAAAACTGTTTTGAAACTTTTTCATGATTTCAGTGTCCAAAATTTAATTTATTACAACATTTTATTGCAAGATGCTTGAGAAATTCACTAGATAAATGATCTCTTTCTACTTACATTACAAGCAAATATGGCCACCACAGGAAAGAGGACCAACGGCGCATGCGCAATATTTTAAATCTAAACAAGACTTTGTAACCATCCACTTGTAAGATATCAAAATGGCGGAAAAGTGTAGTTAACACACACTTTGTTTTAATGGTTTAGAAAGTTATAACGCTGTAGATAATAATTCCAAAAAAAATTATTTAATGTATTTATATTCACTGTAAAACTGAATTTATTCTTTTGGTCAAAGAAATCTTAGAACATATTCATGTCCGATTGCTCACTACCGTCAACTTCCGTCAACAATTTTGAAGTTGAACCAATCTCGACAGAAGTTGATTTATTTACAAATGCAACGAATTCATCAAGTGTAGGAACCAGCGAAAGTGAACCAAAGTCGAGGAGAAGCTCCACAAATTCTGAAGGAAATATATCTTACGCCGACAAACTCTTAAAAACCTTACAGTTTAGAAATCCTGGCCCACAACTTTCTGACTTTGACCCAGACAAGAGCAAGAGAGAAATGAGAAAGTTGCGTCGTTTCGCCCTGAAAGAACAAGCTTCAAAGCGCAGCAACAAGAAAAATGTCAAAAAGCAGCCATTTCACGACGAATATGGCCTTCGGATCTCGGATAAGCGAGATGTATGTGATTGTCAAAATTTAGATTGTCCGGGATGTCATTTTCCCTGTCCATCTTGTGGGTCTGAAAAATGTGGCGTCGAGTGCCGCTGCGATAGACTTTGGACTTATGATCAAGAAGTAGATATTCAAATACTACCATCAACACAGTTGAACAATGCACGTGTTTGACACATCTGTAGAAAGTTAGAAACTAGTCACACCACCACGAAACTCTTTGTATCTGATTTGTATAGTAGGTGCAATCAATTATCCTATTATTTGCTAGACTTGTTGGGGTAATTGGAATGGTCTGGATAAAATCTATATTCTAAATGACTGAAGATATCCAAAAAATAACAATGGGCAATTTAAATGGTAACAGGCAAAATTTAAGATACATAACTTATATAGTATTGTTATATTCTAAAAACAACAAATATATCATATTTGCACCACAACACTGTTTTAAAAGAGCACAACTCAGCTTCTCATCCCTCAAACAAATTCTTACTAAGAAGTATGTAAATGCTGCCTCTTTGGAAGACCAAAGTTCTGGTTCATTATGCACCTGATGAGAGAGAGCTGAGAAGTAGTCTCTTGAAACAGTGTTGTAGTTTAAATGTGATAACATCTTTGTTTTAAGTATAACTATATCTAGTTATGTCTAGCTATGTCTTAGATGTCTATCATCTAGGTAAAACAGTACAGTGAGTTTGATAAATGAGCTTTGAAGCCATAGCTGGGAGAACAGGCCATTTTTAATGGGTCCATCTTTGCTAATTAAAATTGTTGTACATCTAAGAGTGGCATTAATAGACCCACTAAAAGTGACCTGCTCTCCCAGCTGCTTGTGGTAACATAGATGGGTTGGAAAGAGTGCTATACCGATATCACAGAGCGAGGTCATTTATTTTGATCAAATAGAAGAATGTTTTTTATGACTTCTGTTTCACAATAATTGTATATTAATTAAATTTTTTCTATACGTGTGAAAATTATTCATAACATGTTTATACAGCCTGCAGTACAAAACTCGGTCACCTAAAAGTATTATAATTATTGTAAATGAGTTGAAATCCTAATTACTAGCACTGATAGTATGGATAATTTTTGTTTTTATTCATGCACATTCATTTCTTAATTGTGATAAAGATACCCAAAAATAACAGATTTCAATAGGGTTCCAAACTGCGACTTAAACAATAGGAACCTTACGCAATGAGGATGACGGCTGCAAAGAACAGTAGTAAATACAATAACTGCATGTTGAAATGCATCAAGCTTGGCACCTGCACAGAGTTATCGCTAAAATTACAACGGAAAAAAAATGTTTTTAGAGTTGTCAAGACTACAAGGACGTAGCAGCAAAAATTTTCTCAGTATTTGTTTAGCTTCATGGAGAAACTTGTAATCATTTTTATACTGCAAAGCTTAAGGCAAAGAAACAAAACCCTAATAACACACACAAAAGTAAAGAGTGAACCAAAAATTTGATTTTTCTGAGCCATTGTTGTCGACGTCCCCATCCCCATTACGTAAGGTCCCAAATATCAATGCATTGGTTTTACCTCTGAGCTATGAAGCCAAAGCTGTTTGGAGCCGTTCATTTTTAGTGGTTTCATTGATACCACTAAAATCACTTCATATATTGCTACAAGGAACACAGTGCAAACTCAATTACAATTATTATTCACCCAGAAGTTGATCAGATATGGAACCGCTAAAGTTCATCTACCTCCAACAGGTGTGGCTTCTTAGCTCAGTAAGATCATTACAGCATTAATGAATTTGAATCATGGTGAAGTCTTGTTTTTTCAGTCTATTCTTTCTCAAATATTTAAATTTTTCACCAATAACAATGAAGACTGCTTTCTTACTGCATTTCATTGTGTATAACCATTGTAAAATAACTTATTTACATTGTCCGGAAGTTTACTAAAAGTTAAGAAAACCAGTGAAATTCTATAATTTTTGTGGCTATTGTGATAATAGATGGTAGCCACTACAATATTGTTGCCTGGCGATTCTGTATCACCACAACAGGAAACCTACCCAATTCACCCCAAAACTTCAAAACATTGTTTTATAGCAGTTTTGATTGAAAAATACTTTTCTTACCTTCTTCCACTTACTTTTTGAAACAACCTTTTAATTTTGATAATCTGAAAGTGCTTTAGTAATATTTGGAAACTAAATGCCAGTGTTACAGGATACTAAGAGGTAACTTGCAATACTGCTTTAAAATTGAATAGAATGCACAAATAAAATGTTCTAATTAAGATTCATATGGTTTCCTAATTACTCGTGGTACCACGAGTCAACGTTTGGGCTCAATTTTTTTTTCTTTTTTCTTTTTTCTTTTTTTTTCATGTCGCGATTAGCGATTCGGTCCAGTGACTGCCATATTTGGGATTT
>JAOBBB020106077.1:0-13233 GCA_025331005.2 Zoanthus gigantus
GCGAATTGTATTTTAGAAGAAGTAAATTAGAACTGTGATTGTGTTAGTTGTGAATTAGGAAATTGTAGGATACTACATTGGCGACGAGGATAAAACATCAAAACAAAATGAATTTCAACAAGTTTAATCTACCGCCATTTAACTTGGAAGCCTCGAATTTATACGATGAATGGAAACACTGGATGGAGGCGTTTGAAAACTACCGGATTGCGACAAAGCTTAATAAAGAAGAAGACAGTGTACAAAGGGCAACTTTACTACATTTAGCAGGGACCGGTGTACAACGATTACTTTCTGGACTGCCTGGGAGTAAAGAAAAGTTCGAAGAGGTGAAAAGTGCTTTAACAGCACATTTCCAACCAAAACGGAATAAATGGGCAGAACGGTACAAATTTAGAAAGCGATCACAAAAAGAGAATGAATCTGTGGATACATTTATTGCGGAACTAAGAGTTTTGAGCCTATCTTGTGATTTTGGAGACTCTGTGGAAGACAATATTTTGGGTCAAGTTATCGAAAAGTGCCATGATAGTTATTTACGTGAAAAATTGCTACAGCAGGGCGATACCCTCACACTGGAGAAAGCACAAACACTGGGCAGGGCTATCGAGCATGCAAAGAAAGACACTCTACTGTTTGGAGAAGAGAAACCTTCAATTTTTCAAGAGAAATCCGACGTTCATCAAATTAAAAAGGCACCGGCAGCATGCAACACCAAAACAAGGAACTGTTTTAGGTGCGGAAGAGATGATCATTTGGCTAATGACCAGAATTGTCGAGCTAAAGGTGCTGAATGCAGGAAATGTAAAAGGATAGGGCATTATGCAAAATGCTGCAAATCTGTTGGGTCAGAGAAAATGGAGAACAGGGTGAAGACTGTGGAGCAGACAAGCCAGGATGCAGATGAGTATAATTTTGAATATGTGTACTTTGCTAGTAATGAAGGGGGGATAGAGTTTAATATTGATGTTGAAATTAATGGTAAACAAGTAAAAATGATGATAGACACTGGTTGTGCAAGAACTCTGGTACCTAAGAATTGGTTTAAAGAGAACATAGATTGCCCTATAAGGCACTCATCTGCCAAATTTACTGCTTTTGGAGGCGGAGAACTCAAATGCTTAGGAACATTTGATGCGAGACTGAGATGTAAAAACCAGGAGATAACTGAACCAGTGTTTGTTATCGATGTTGATGGGCCACCATTGCTGGGAAGGAGTGCGATTCAGGCATTTAACTTAGTTAAGATTCATGCTGTTGGGGAGGGGCAAGTAAATCAAAAAGAATGTATCTTACATGAGTACGCGGATGTTTTTAAGGAAGAGCTTGGAGTGCTTAAGGATTATGAATATGACATCAAAATAAATAATGAAGTGCCCCCTAAGGTCCAAAGACAACGTCCCGTGCCTGCACCCCTGGAATTGAGATTGAAAGAAGAGATTGAGAGAATGATAAATGAAGATGTGATTGAGGAAGCATCTGGGGCCTCCTGGATATCCCCGGTACATGTTGTATACAAAGGGAATGGGGAGCTAAGAATTTGTGTGGACCTCAGAGAGGCAAATAGAGCTGTCATACGAGAGAGATTTCCGATTCCAAGGATTCAGGATTTACTACGGCAACTTAACAGTGCAAAATTGTTCTCCACATTGGACCTACGAAAAGCATACTGGCAAGTACGCTTATCAGAAAAGTCCAGAGAAATAACCTCCTTCATGGCAGCTGGGAAGGTCTATCAGTTTAAAAGGTTACCATTTGGGTTAGCATCTGCCCCAGAAGCCTACCAAAGAGTTATGTGCATTGTGTGTGAAGGGTTAGCTGGTGTGCTTAACTACTTCGATGATGTTGTTGTGTATGGCTCAACCCCGGAAGAACATTGGAAGAACCTTCGAGCCATGCTAGATACCTTGCGAGCCTATGGGCTTAGACTGAATGCAAAGAAGTGCGTTATCGGGGTGTCTGAATTAAAGTTCCTTGGACACATTATTTCTGCTGCTGGAGTACGACCAGACCCTGAGAAAGTGAGAGCAATTGTTGAGGCTCCTGTGCCACAGGATCAAGCTCAGCTACGCTCGTTTCTTGGTAGTATTACATATTTGATGCAATATATACCTCACTTGGCAACAGTAATTGCTCCCTTGAGAAGCCTGACGCAAAAAGGGGTACCGTGGAAGTGGACAACAACAGAGACGGAAGCTTATAAACAGATTAAGAAACTATTAATCAATGCCCCAGGCTTAGCTCATTACTCGATGGAAGCAAACATCAAGTTGATAGTTGATGCCAGTCCCTGTGGACTGGGTTGTGTGCTACTCCAAGAGATAGATAACCAATTGCGTCCTGTTGCGTATGCATCTCGAAGTTTGACCAACGTTGAAAAACGGTATGCGCAGATTGAACGCGAAGCTCTGGCTGTCCTGTATGGGCTTCAAAAGATGCATGCATACATTTATGGCCGCCACATCACAGTAGCTACAGACCACAAGCCTCTCTTAGGTGTGTTCACAAAAGCTACACAATCGATTCGCTTGGAAAGAATTGCATTGAGAGCGCAAGATTATGATTTTACCCTGATATATGAACCTGGAACAGGAAATATTGCTGACGGTTTATCTCGGTTGCCTACAACAGTTCCAGGGTCGGAAGTCAATTTTGTGGACGAACATGTAAATTTCGTGAAAAAGGAAACTGTGCTGCTATCCATTGAAGAGATTCAGGAAGCTGGAAAGGAAGATGCAGAAGTGCAAAGTATCATAACTGCTATCAACGAAGGATGGAATTCCTCTAATGAAAGCTTAAAACCGTGGAGACATGTAAAGGAAGAACTAACTTTTGCTCAAGGTCTACTGTGGCGTGGTCGTCGTATCTGTGTGCCATCAAAGTTGAGAAGGAAGGCGCTAAAGCTAGCCCATGAAGCACATCAGGGGATCGTTCGCTCCAAACAACGCCTACGAGCTTGTCTGTTTTGGCCGGGAATGGACTCAGATGCAGAGGAGTTCTGTAGGAACTGTGAAACCTGTGTACGCTTACAGCCCTTACGCCGAGACACGCCATGTAAGCCAACACCACTACCTGACCATTGCTGGGAAAAATGTGCACTCGATTTGGTTGGCCCTTTTCCAGGACAGATATACATTCTTACATTGGTGGACTACAGAAGCAAATGGCCAGAAGCAGCAATCCTGAAGACCATTACTAGTCAAAAGATAATCACTGTGCTCACTGAGATTTTCGCGCGTTTTGGAAACCCAAAGATACTGATATCTGATAATGGTCCCCAGCTCATCTCGGAGGAATTCAAAAGTTTCTTAAAGGAAAATGGAATACAGCATAGTAGAGTGTCACCTTATTTCCCACAAGCAAATGGACAAGTTGAAAGGTTCCATCGATACTTGGAACACAGCATTCGAGCTGCTGAGATTGACGGCTTTGAATGGACTGAGGTTTTACCTGATATCCTACAAGTTTATAGATCAACACCGCATGCAGGGACTAAGATGACACCTGCAAGGCTAATGTTGAATAGAGAAATAGCTACAAAGCTGCCAATGGTGCCTGAGAATACAGGTGGAATCATCCCTGAAGAGAGATACAAACTATATCAAGAACACTTACGTGTTTATGCTGACAGGAAAAGAAGAGCTGAACCTCATAATCTGGTAGTTGGTGACATTGTCTTTGTTGCAAATATGAACAAAGGAAAGTTAACACCAAACTTTAGTGGGGATAAGTATGTTATCCTGAAGCATAAAGGAAGTGACACTTTTGAACTAGTACAGGTAGAGACTGGAAAACGAGTTATCCGGAATGCTAAATTTCTGAGGAAGGTGCCACCACGCAGTGACACGTCAAGACAGTACGAGGATGAACAGTGGCTGGAACAGCAAGAGAATGCACCTCAACAGGTTAACCCTCCAGAAGGAAGAAACCCAACCGCCGGCAGTAAAGAAATACCACTTGGAGAACAAACTGACCAAGAGACAGAGGAGTTACGGCGCTCAGCAAGAAATCCAAAACCAAAGAAAGACAATGATTACGTATATTACTAGACCTGATACGTTATGAAATGCATGTCAGAACATATTTGTAAATAGCTTGTGACGTTGAGTAACTTGAAGTTAGTTTATGAACGTTAACATTTTTTTTAGGTTGGGTTGGGATGTAGCATAGTGGGATCCCTGTGCAAAGGCCAGGCTACCTGGCCTTGTAGAGTGTACATGCGTTTGCGAAGCGAATTGTATTTTAGAAGAAGTAAATTAGAACTGTGATTGTGTTAGTTGTGAATTAGGAAATTGTAGGATACTACATTCGTGAGTTATAACAAATATTAAAAATTAAATTTCAGTAGTTATAACATGCAGTAAGCAAAACCGTTTGCACTCAAATTCAATTCCCCTGCTATAACCGAAACACAGCCTAGAAAGGGACTAATACTCCAACTACAGCTGAATCTGAAAAACAATATATAGAATCCTGCAACCTACAAAGGGCAATAGCTTGTCGGAGCACAGCCTATGGAGTATACTATGCCAAGACTATTACACTGAATATGGCACAAACCTGTCAAGACCGCTTGTTGGCTACTCGGCCCAAGAGCAAAAGCTCAAAATACTTCTTTAATGTGTTGAATGTTTCACTAACGCTTCAAGTACAAATAACAAATAAAGAGAAATTTTATTATTTAAAATGTACATAAAAAAGTGTTTGTACGCGAGGGTTACTCATCTTGAGAGATCTTTTTTCTTAAATCGTAACAAGGAATGTAGTTCAAAATCCTAACAAACATTAGCCAAACAACGTTTAAGTCGTCCTTAAATAATCAATAAACTGGTCATTTCTTGAGTAATTTGTAAACTTTATATTTTACTAGTCAAAATTAAATAATTTCAAAACAAGGTCTTTTTTTATATTGGCATTAGAACGTTTCCACAAACGTTGTGCTTGGCTTGTCAGTGCACTCAAACAAGGTGCACACTTTTTGGTGGATGTTTAATGCACCGATCAAATCGAAGCTTAAACATCCCCCCCGGGCCACCCGCGGGCATTTGAACAGCCTTCATGCCCGCGGGGGTGGGAATTTGACACCAGGATGTGTCCCGGGGGTCGGGCATTTGAACGTAAGGGAGGAGGAGGGTCGGGCATTTGAACAAAACCGAAAATACCTAATCGAACAATTCATAGTCCCCACACTGAACTTGCATGACATAATCAAAGCATTTCTCAAACAAAATACTTCGTTTTAAATCGCCCAACCCTTTAAGCACGTACCTGTGATTCTAGGATTTACAATATTTACAACAAATATTGTGATAAAAACAGCTCATGCACTGTGACTGAAATCTAGTCTTCTTCGGCAACGATTCGATTGTTTGTCATGGTCAGGGCAGTTTGGTATAAACCAACCAGCCCGCCATCGCCACAGGCTCAAACCCGCCTCAGGCCCCAACTCGCCCAAGGACCTCGGGCCGGCGTTTGATCTTGAAGCAAAATGGCAGATAGTACTGTTGCATCAAAATTCGAAGGTGGCGTAAATTGTTTGGAGGATTTTTCAGACAGAAGTGTTGAATTCGTCTCAGACTGGCTGAGGAAAGAAGGGCTTCCAAAACTATGTGACATATTTGAAGGTATTGTGTATATTAAACACCTTGCATGAACTCATTAAATAAATTTTTACCATCTCTTTCTTTCCTGCAAGTCAACCACGTGCTCTTTCAAACTAGTATTTTGAGGTATTTGTGCAATTAAAAAAACGCTTTAATGAGCATTAATACAGTTTCAGGGATATGGATGATATATACTGAAAATTATAAATACTGCAGCAGTTTAACCATCCTTGAGCAACTTTCAACTTTTTATTTTTAATGCATTTCCATTAAACATAAATAAAATTCCATCGCCGTCCTGACTTTCCGTACGTTGTGCAATTCGGATAATGCCATGGCTTATTTCCCGTAAAAAATGCAGATCATTTAGAACTTTGCCCAGCCGTCAGACACATTTAGCTGGCACGTGTACGTGTTTTAAATAACCTTTGGCAACTAGGTGTAGTTTGTTTTATATGTATAAATGATGAATTTATGGTGCCGCTAAAATAGCTTGTATGAAGTGCATTTTTGCTCCAGTGATCTGCTTCAATCTTTGGTTGACTTTGCCTTTGTCGGTTCAAGTCACTGTATACTCTATTTTCATTGCTTAATCTTCGGTCAATAAGTTTTGGAACGTGATCATAAAACCATAATATAAACAAACCAGGTGACAAAGATTTTTAAACAAATGGTATATGATTGCTCAATTCCAAAATAAAAAATAACAATAAATCATCGCATGGCAGTTCGATTTTGTAAAGTACAAAGAAACGAGAAATCAATGCATTTTTTCAATTTCAGTCCCGGGGGTGGGGGCATTTGATCACAAATCCATCATAAATGGTGGGGCATTTGATCGTCAATCTTGTCCCGGGGGTGGGGAATTTGACCAAAAAAAATTTCAAAAGTTCAAAAGCCCGGGGGGTTGCCCGGGGGGGATGTTTAAGCTTCGATTTGATCGGTGCATAAGTCGCTAACAACCAAATCACCTTCGCTCAATTCTCCACCCGTAGCAGGTTGACTTGTATGTCGATTCGCTATCATTACAAACAATAAACATATTTAAATCTACAGTACATGCATTAATTTATTTCCTTCACGTTATTCTTGCCTGGGGGTATACTGTCTATCAGTATTAGTATGATACAGATTCTCGTCGTTTTGTAGCGACGTGCTTTTGTGACCTCTGCCCTGATCTCGGCATAGCCAACTTGTCTATTACCCTTAGCAAGAGCAGAGGATCACATGTACGTTACTTCTAGCAAGTTTAGTAACAAAGAGAGAGCGAAAATTAAATTTCGTTTTAACTTATTTAGTTGCAACCAAAGACCCAAATGTTTAGGACAAAAGAGACACGTTGTAGGTAACTGTAAAGTACTAGACGTTGATTGACTTTTAGAAAATTTAAACCGACGCGCAAGTTGAATGAGATATAGAATTAGATATAGATATAGAATTAAATTACTTTGTGACAGTATTTTTAACGATCAAAATTGGCAATTTTGATATTTTTCAGGGGTTTGCAAATAAAAATCAAAGTAATTTTATACGGTATTTTTAGGGTCAAAAAAAATTTTAGGGTATTTTTTTACACTCCTGCTGAGCATTCCTATTCTTTTTACCACAAAGTACTCCCACAGGAAATCTTGCCACATTGGCAGTCAGCAAAGGCCGGTTTCACGTGGTCGATCATATAATGCCAGTCGATGAATAGGCCTGGTTGTTGGTCTCTGTATAGTAAAAATACGTGTGTGCTTTTTTAACGAGGTAAACCCCAACATATATACAGCCTCCTCATTCATTGAAAGAATTTGTTTTTCTTCGGCTGCTCGGAGGTGAATATAGTACTTGGCTAGTCACCTCCGAGCTAGCCAATCAGCGTGCAGTACTATTCACTTGCCGTGTGGTATATACTTCATGATTAGTGACTAGCCAAGTACTATATTCACCTCCGAGCAGCCGAAGAAAAAACAAATTCTTTCAGTAAACCAGGAGGCTGTACCAAAAAACACAAAAATGGCAACAAAGTTTGGTGTAACAGTATTTAATGTATGTATATACGTGAACTGTAGAACGCCCACCCTGCATGGCCACTTCCCCAGCTGGCAGGAATGGTCTAAAACGCCTTCCTACGAGTCTGCAAAATTGACGAGTTAAAAAGAGTCAAAAAATATCAGAACGGTAACCGGACAACGAAACTCATTTTAGATCCGGCGGCAAGTCGCTATAAATTGGTTGCTTTGCCAACTTTGATCCTTCTTTGAACTAAAACCTATTTTAGCAAACACAAAGGAATACTAGATTGCTACTTATTTTAATTATCTACAATTTGCTTTTGGATTGAGATTGGATGACCGCATCACATAAGTTTAAATTTCCTATAATAACAATTATATATATATAATTAACATATATATCTAAGACTGGTTTTTCACGTCTACATATAATAAATTAGTTTACACCGGTAGTGACACGGCTTGATTGTCTTGCATGAACTTCTCAAAGTTTGAATTTTCCATCGCAGTCATCAGTTTGTTGAGGGCATATATCTTCAAAAGTAAAAAACAACAATAAAGGGCAAATATTCAAACCATAAAGCATATGGAAATAATAAAAGAATTGCATATAACTAAACAGAATGATACACTGCATTATAAACAATTTTATAAAATGTATTTTATAGATAAATCCACTGACGGAAGAAGGAATTCACGTGAAATTTCAGATACTCTAAGAAGTGACCAAACCACCTTTCTGTTTTACTATTATCTCTTGTTTGAATTTATAATGTTTCTCTGTTTTCAAAAACAATGTTAAATGCTTGCTTAATTGGAGCTTTATGACTTTTTGCCGACAGTTATTTTGTTTGTTGTCATGTCGCTTCATGAAACGACTCCACGTTGTTCGGAAACCAAATTTGTCGTCGTATATTTCTTCACTGAGTTGTTGTCATTGTATGTCAAACAATAAAAAATTCATTTTTAATTTTATAGATCTTTCAATTTTCTTGTGACAGTTGCACTGAATAAATTATGAAATTGTTCCTAACAGATGCCTTGTCAAATTGAAGAACCGATGAAGCTCTCGTCGCTGCGTGACTCGAGCGATATCAGTTCTTCGCCTTTGCGTAATAATTAACATGGAATTCCCTCCTCAGGAAATGGATTTACATATAGTATCAAAAACTGCCTTACATACTACTTTTACCCCATGCCTTAAAACATACTGCCAATCAGAGGCCTAAAAAGCCGTTGCATATTCCAATGAGTAGTGTTCCACCCTGATTTCCCGTCATTACTTGCGAGCGACTATCGAAATGGCAACAAAACTGTGTGCGTACGTTTCCGAAATGGCGCCAAAGTTGTCGGTCAACGTCGTGAGAGTTTCTTGCATAAACTAAAAATTGTTTTATGGAACAAGAAACTGATGAAAAATTCCCCAATAGGCCCTCGGAGACTGCTGTGTTTGTGTGTGTATTTGTCTGTCATGTGAAGGGTCTCCGTCCACCTTACAGTGGTAAAGATGGTGTCCCCAATTAGTAGGCCTTTGGCCGGCTAAATATATATGACTTAACACCTAAATAAAGTCATTATTATTATCATTATTATTATTATTATTATTTATTATTATTATTATTATTATTATTATTATTATTGTTATTATTGTTATTAACGTCTGCCTCATATACTACCCAATATACCGCACTGACTTTATTATTGCATGTATTTTGTAAAATAGATAGGCGCACTCTGACTGGTCAAAAACTCATGTTTTATCAAAGTATAAAACATAAAAAAGCGTGTTTTATTGTTTTTCGCATGTACAATCTAAAGCCAATGAAGAAAGCAAATGAAGAAGACTAGGCCGTGTATTAGACTGTGATAAAACACTCCGGGCATTTGAGACCACTCGAAAAATGTAGAAAACACTCACCTGCTGCTCGTTTTTTTTCCATTTCCCTTGTGTTCTGAAATGCCCGTCGTGTTTTATCACAGTTTGATACAAGGATCAGGCTTCTTTATTTGTTAAATATGCTATCTGCCTTAAATAGTACATTATATACCGCGTTTTATTATTGTATTATATACGTTCTGCCTTATATACTACATTTTATTAAAAACTGGATCATTAAATAATGCAATTCAAGACTTTTTATTGGCTTAGCCATCATGGTCTATGAGCAATATACCATAATCTCCAAATATGGTAAACGTACGAGTCAGCTTAAAGTTAAAAGGGAGCTGAAAAATTTTTGAGAAAATGGCGTTACAAGGTAGATTTTCCGAGTTTTCTAACAAAGAAATAGAAAGACTTCTGAAGAATTCCGTGCCAACAAGTGAAAGCAACAGGTTTTGGCATGGTACGTACCTCAAGGTTTCTAAAAAATGTTTTTCAAAAAAGTTGTAAATTTTCGGTGCACATATTTCATGGAAATCAAAGTTTTCCGCTGCCAAATTCAAGTGTACAACTTTACATTTCTCATTTCTAACTTGAACTTTTAACACTTTTTAATTTTTTTCAAAGTCAGTTGTCGTATTTACTAAGTTAACAGATTTTCTTTGAGACTGAGATGGTTGTAAACTTTGTTCTGCATGCAAAAGCCGCTTGCTTATTCAAATTTTCATTAAATTGCGGTTACATTTCTTGCTACTAAATAACTTGAACTTTTAACACTTTTAAAAATTTTTGTCCAAGGTTGTTGCATCTTTTTCATTTGACAGATTTTCTTTGAAACTGAGATGGTTATAAACTTTGTTCAGCAGAGCCGCTTACTTAGCGTTCAAATATTCATTAAACTGCGGTTGCAAAAGGCGCACATTTCATTTGATTTTTTTTTGTTGTAAACCGTGTCGACTTCCGATCGTTTTGTAAAACTGAACTGGAACTGAATGAAAATCTGGGAGTAATTGTCAAGTATTGAAGGTTTTAAAAAGCTCATTAAAATTAATAAAACAATTATTCCATTTGTTGGATATGAGAATGGTTACAGCCAACTCGGCGCTATGCGCCTCTTTGACTATCTACAATCTCATATCCAACGCGAGTTCATGGAATGATTGTTAAACATACCGCATTTTATTATTGTATTATATACCATCTGCCTTACTACATTAAATAAAGCAGTTGAAGCTTGGAACAAACTTTTCAACGATGTGGCTAATCGACAATGAAAGACATTGACTGTAGGTCTTGTCAAAACAAGTATCAAGACATTATGGAATAAAAATATCTTGAAAATTACCCTTAGCCTGAACAATCGGCTGTGCGTTATAACAAAAATCTACCCTCACAGAAAAGAGGAAATGAACAAGGCCATACTAACAACTAAGTTGAAGCAATTAGGCAGAAATGTCGAAAAGTTGTTGATTTCGTTAGAAAAAGTGGTCATAGGGTCGTGTTACTTCGAGTTGGGTGAAAAGATTTGGGGAGATTCGCCAGCATCAGAGTGATTCAAGACGATTTCGAAGAGGCCTCGTTTTGTACTTTTGGGGAATTTTGTACAAATCGAAGGCCCTAATTAAATTCGTTAGAAACCGCAAGTCCTGTTGCTTCCTGTTCTGCTTCAGTCAAAAATCATGTTTGAGCCTTTTTCAAGTCGTTTGAAAACAATTTTGAAGGGGTCTTCGTTTTTGGATCATAGGTCTTCGTTTTGTACCCACCCCTTTCATACGGTTTACATGGTTGTTATAAGGGTAGAATCGGTCCTTCAGTCAAGAAAACTGTACAAATAATGTGATTTACGCGTTTCGGTAGAGAGTACAAATTACACAATGTGATAATTAACTCCAAACAAGAAATTAAAGTTGATACAACACACAGACGTCATGTTGGATTTGATATTGATATGGTGACGTGTTGGAAGGATTTGGGTCAACAACAATACACTTACAGTAGTTATTCACCTACAAGCCGAGCCATTTTATCTCAGAGCGATCAAAATTTTGGTAAAATATTTCAATTTTTTTTGTCTAGAAACACATTTGAAGCACACTTTGATCATTTTCTTTTATTTATTCAGAGGCCCTGAAAATACAGTGGAACCCCGTTAATACGGACACCAATGGGACCTGCCCAAGTGTCCGTATTAACGGGGTGTCCGTATTAAGCGGGTTGTCAGAAAAAACGTTACAAACACATGTGTTATCGAAGAAAAGACCCTAGCAGACACTTTTTTACGGTAACAAACGCTTTAATTGTACTTAAGTTGCAACAAGGTCCTTTTAACTGCAACTGTAACTGAAACTTCAAATGTATGTAACTGTAACAAAACATGTACTGAAATCTTCTAACCGAAGATAAAGTCAATAAAGTTTGTACTGTATTTGACTAAAAATGAGCTTTAATACAGCGTCCTTATTTAAAAAAAGTCGGTGACTTTGGTTTGAGTGGCAATGGTGGCGAGATGGCGGCGAAAACCGTGTCAAGGTCTATGGTATATTAAGGACAGAACAGTGTCCGTAAAGCGGGGTTGACAATCTATGAGAGTTTGTTATTCGGGACACAGAAAAGTGTCCGTTGTCCGTTTTCAATTGTACATATTAATAAAACTTATTATCATTTGTCATTTTGTATATTTTCGCATCTAAAAAGAACAATATTTAAATTATAAAAAGATATTTGTTTTATAGCTGGAATTGTTCAAACTTGATAAAGTATATTGTAGTTTAAAGACTGTAAAATTATATCCTTAATTTCGTGTAAGACAAAATGTCTCGTCCCTTACCCTCACAGAGACGGTCACCCATCCCTCCCACCAATATATATTTTGCTCTTGTCATTTTCTCCGAAGTCTTCTTCTACACGCTAACTTTTTTATATTCATTAATAAAAGAAAATTACGAGTGGGAATGTCCACCATGATATCAAAAAAGCTTTTCAATTTATGCCGTGAGTGATAAAACGACAACAAAATAATCTTCACAAAAGACGCTTAGGTAAGCACCTTTATGATATTCAGTAAGCATTTCTGTACCCCTAAAAAATTTCAATTATATCTTTAGCAGATAGCCCAAGACTTCGAGTTAAATGCTTTACGTATCCATAGTCTTTCAAAAAATTTATGGTCGAATTATTGTATGATCAAATGCTAGCTGGGAGATGTGACTCTGTAGATATAAAGCCTATATAGTAAACATACCTCGCATACCAAAATCGTTTATTAACTTACCGTTTAATTCCTGTCCGTTTGTACTGCCATCCAAAAGAACTTTTCAGGTTGTAAGATCTTCTCGTCAATTTAATTGTGATTTTACAACTGTTAAACTCAAACTTAGCGCTCCTTTGGACTTAAAACATCGATGCAGCTTCTTTGACTATATTAAGTTTATTGGGGGCTTCCCCAGCCATCGCTTGTCTGTCACATGATACACAGTCACTCCCTAAAATTATCGTCATCCGGTAATTGGCATGTGTTTTCCAACATTTGTGTAATATCAATCAGGTTTTATGCAATTATCTTTTTCCATTTTGTTTCGATCAAATGAAAAGCTATTTAACTAAAATGTTTATATTTTATGTTCTCAAAATGTGATTTGAAATTTCCGAGGTTGGTCACGGGGGTTTCCCGTTTTAGTAAGTTTCGAGACTAGTGGATCATTTGAGCCGTTGCTTGTCCCAGGTTTCCGAATAGTGCAGCGGATTAGCTCCC
>JAOBBB020106171.1:0-13233 GCA_025331005.2 Zoanthus gigantus
TCGCAACGTTGCGAAAAGTAGAAGATTGTTCAACTTTTTCTGCAACTTGCTTCGCAATTTTCGTTGCGTAGCCAGTTACACAGAGAGATGTTACACGCGCAATTTTTGTCAGCAACTTGCTACGCAATAGGATTGCGTTGTAAGATCACAGCCTTACGTAAGCACCTTTTCTAAATTAACGTTTTGATAATTTCTTACACTTCCATTTTGCATATATTTCCATCTCGTGCATTTACATCTTTGAGTTTTTAAAGGTTTTGGTCTGGAAGCTGAAAGCGTGTATAAGATTTTTGACAAAACACAAACTAAAAAGTTCTGCATAAAAGTTTATTATCCATATCAGTACGCAGCTAACAAAATCATTTATTAAATGATTATTTACAGGTTAATATAAAAACTATATCTGTCTCAAAACCAAAAATAATCTTGATCTCAATTCAAGAATTTATTGCAACAACCAGGGGCTTAGCTAGCCAGTTTTAATTTTGTATGCCCGGATTCCCAGGTTTACGAAAGCAACAGAAGAATCATACAGGGAGTGTGAAAGAGGACCGGAGTCAAATTTTGCATCACTTCTCCTCGGCCGTGTGTGTTGTTTGTGGCGTTGCAATGTTTTAAATGAGAAATAAAGAAAACAAGTTCAAAAGAATGATTTCGAGGGATCATTTTATCTGTCCTATAGCTTCCTTTTCCGAAATGAGAGAAATTGGATAGAGAAAAGTGCTAGGGTTTTACAAAAACTTGTAAGCCGGGGCTTAGCTGGCCTACTGGTAACTACGCGACTGACAACTTGCTATCCGTTTTATGGTGCCTGGTTAGGGCCATGGTAAATTTTATGTGGATTTTGCTGTTCTTTTTTATCAAGACCGACAAGTTGTTTGCAATGCAACCATTAAGGTTTATTGCCATTGTTATTTTAATTTTTATACTGCTTATTATTTTTTATAACCCGAGATCTCGACATATAACTCAAGATCTTGACCTAATAACCACGGATCTAGATTTATAAACCGAGACCTCGAATTAACGCAAAATCTTATTCTCCACTTAATGATCCCGGATCTAACCCGAGATCTCGACTTATAACGCGAGATCATGATTATATTACAAGGATCTCAACTTATAACGCAAGACTTCGACTTATAACGCAAAATTTCGACGTATGTTAAGGTTAGAACTAACTGCAAAACATTGTGTTTAAGTCTAAAAGAGCAGTTGTTGAAGTTGAGTGAAAGCCACTGCAGTAAAGTAGTGTATATAAAGTTCCTTTGATCAGTGAAGGGAAAACACGTCGGTTACGCGTTAACTATTAAGGGAAACTATAAAAGGCGAGTAAAAGTAATAAATTTTTTAAAGGTATGGTATACTTAAGTTGGTGGATTTCAACGTTATATAAGACTTTCAAAGTTAGCTAACTTTACAGGGAAAAATTCGCATTTTTTAGCAAAATATTAAGGGTTGTAGCTTAAACACCGCAATTTTAACTAAATTAATTCAACTTTGTAAAAATACTCGATTTCGAAGTTTTATAAATGAGTCTTTAAACCTCCGCTACAATCTAATGTTTTAAGATTGCGCAAAAAATATGAGTTCCACCGATGCAACGTTTCTTGACTAGATTTAACAAACAAAGTCTACATTGTACTTTTAGGTAAGCCGACGCTTATATGCCTAGAAATATGCCGACAGTTTCAACTGCATTAATTTTCAATCTTTAAAAAAAAACACTTAATTACAGTAAAAGATCGAAAACTTTCACTCCAAAGCTTTGAAATTGCGTAAAAGATACAAGATATACACACGTACACGCGCCTGGCTTTCTATAGAGTTCACGAGCAAGGTGCGTAGCTGAGGTACGCCACATCTATACAATATAATGGTATTGTATGATATTTTACAGTTTTAAAAGTCGGGTGCACTAAGTTGCAATCTAACAGCTTGTTGCTTCTGTCAGCACCTATAAAATTAACGAGTTCTTCTCAAAGCCAAGTCTTTTCAGAGCTGTTTTCTACTTTTCTTTTCATTGACTTAACCGGTTCAGTCGCAGCACGGGGACGAACCATTTTTTGCTCGTTGCGCGCCTTTTCAGATAAATTATTCACAGACCTGACCTCCAAAGCTTGGTTTTGATAGCTTCTTTGTACCTTGGGGGTGACATCATTCTCAACTACAATTGTCGGCTCGACTGCGTTTCGCACCGCGCTAGAGTATGATGGTAGCTCGGGTTGTTCCTCTTCGCCGGGGAGTGTTATCTTGCGCACACGAACTTGTTGATCTGTTTGTCGCATTTTCTTGATTTGCCGCTTCCTCCACTTTATCCAAGAATAGATTGCAATTCCAACAAGAAAAAAGAGAGCAATGACGCAGCTTGCGATGGTGAGACCGTTTTTCCAAGTCATCGTCAACGAGAATCCTTTTAGCGGATTTGATGCGAAGGATTTTTTCTTGTTAGGACTCGAGTTCAATAAACTATACCTTTGAAAAATAACACCAAACACATTGAGTCAATATATTTTAATTGCAATACAATAGCATTAATTTTGACTTTTAAGAATCTATTTACACATTACACTCAACCCTTTCATGAACTAGATAATTCTCGGTTCAGGGAAAACTAATCACCCACCCCCCCTCCATTGGGTTACCGTTAGTGTAACTGTTCTGATAAGTCTAGTTTATGAATAAGGGAAGAGTTGGATAATAGTTTCTAAAACAGATATCCATTTCTTGTGATTATTCTCCCAAAAACGTGTGCAATTTGCTCTGGTCAAGCCTGAAGATCGAAATTATAGTTTGGAAACCAGCTATATATTCTACTAATGCAGTAATGGAAACTATAATCATAATTAGGGCCAGGGACACCAGAACCTAATTTCCCAAATATTAAATAAGTTTCTTAAAATCCTTACACTATCTATCAGAATGTTTAGAAAAGGACTTCACAAGACTGTATCTTCCAGGGCATTACCTAGAAAATGTTGTCTGCTGGGGCAAACTCCGCATATCTTTGCAGGGGTCCCCCGTATACAGAGTTTCTAGTTGGACGTTTTGTTTTCGTACTCCTACACAGACGGTTGCCCCTAAGACTTTTAAAGTAACAAATTACACTGAAAATTTTTGTTTTAAATTGTTATGATTTATTATCTTTGTTAGAAAAAAAAACATTTAGTTTTCCCGGCCGGGGTAATGGTACCCCCCCCCCCTGCCCCCTCCGTCGTTTTGTACGGACCTGTCTTTGTATCCCGAAAAGAAACCTGGAATTGGCAACCATATGCAATTCATAATGTTTTTCGATAATTTGTTTAGAGATGTTTTTATACAGTGAAATGGAGTGATTTGAAAGTTGTGTGAATACTAGAACTAGGAGGCATGTTTGAAATACTACTAGATCGTATGTCATGTATTTGTTTTGTTTAGTAAAGTCCGCGGCTAAATTATGACAAATCTTTAACTTTGGCAAATTCGCCAAGAACAATTAAGCCGAGGCAGTTGTTTTGGTTCGACAAACCCCAGTATTTGGTTGTGTAAAACATACACAATTTCGTAACATAGCCATAGGTAATGAGTAAACAGTGGTGTAAACAAAGATTTGCTCGTACGTATTAAACTATTATATTTAATCTCCCCTAGTAACTCCAATAAACCCAAGTTATTTATAAAGTTTTGTTATTCTTTCCTTTGTTCTTTTTTTATACTGTTTGACAATGACATTAAATTGCACATTTGTTCCTTTCTTTCATGTTGTTTCACTGTTTAACTAAGCACTGTTTAAGTTTAACTCTTTTGTGAATGGTTTCACATATAAAAAATTGTAATTTTTCTGTAAATATGTATTTTTATTAACCTTTAATGCTTTATAGTATTAGTAAAGAAATGAAGCGTTACTTCTTCGAAATTGACCAACTACAAAGTCGAAATGTCAGTCTTTGCGTATCTGAAAACACTGTCATTTCAGTTACTTCCGAAGCAATCGCTAACTCTTAACAATCAAACTACTCCTTTGTAAAGTTCTTCTCAAATCTATCTTTAAATGCAAAAAAAAAAAAACTTATAGAAGGCACAAAGCTAAAAAAAATCAAATAACACGAACTTTGCACATACCGCTTACTTGCCCCTAACTGACCTTTCTTGACTTTGACTTTGCATTATTTTAATGAATACTTTTACCAAATATATCTTGAAATATCTTTAATCTTGTATTAGAAAAGTCATCATGTTCAATTTTTTGGGTAAATGAACTCGTTGCCCAAGATGTAAACTCTATAAAAACCAACTGAAAAATTATTGCAGCTTCGCGTGATTTATATTTAGCAATGCCATATCAAATTTAAAACTTTCGCACATGTGAATTTGATTAAAACTGGAAGTGGAAAAAGTTATGTTAAGCACCGTTTGACTACGAGTAGTTTTCTCCATTTTGGTGTAAGTTGCTTCGTGTCTAACTATTTTTGGACCTTCCTTGCAATTTGAAAGTGCACTGTTTAAAACTTTTTCGAAAGGAATTCCACTAAACTTAAGGTTAAGTTAAGTACACTTCAATCTTTGCCTTTGAATTTGATACTTGACGCATACTCACAAAACCTGTTTAGGGTTTTGAATAATTAAGTGTATTAAAACAATGCTAAATTTACAAACGGTTCTTTTACATGGAAACATACGGAATCCTTGTCAGTATTTTCGGCCAGATAATTAACTCCTGTTACAGAAAATATTTTTCCTTCCAGAGATAGTTACTTGCTCAGTTGCTGTTTGATGGCAGTTTCAACATATGCATCTGTGGTTGCATCGCAACTACTTTAAAACTACTCAGAGATTTAACAACACTAACCTTATTACAACTTTGGGTTGCAATCAAATTGCTCAGAAATAACTATATTTTCGCTTCGGGTCACTGCTGTCGTGTTGAGCCCGTTACAATTTATTAATAACGGCGTTTGATCGTGCATGATCAGTGACACATTTTCAAGCGTTAAACTTCACTGGGTAAGGCCAAGGTTTGTTGTTTAAACTTGAGTATACTTTTGATTGATCAATGACTTTGTTTTGCTCCGTAATTTTAAAACAATTTTAAACAAGTCCAATACATATAAAAAAGTGAATTAGACGCGTAGCTTAGTTTAATCAAAAAATGAATATTTCAACCAGCCTGTCCAACGATTAATCTTCATTCAGAACATATCATGTAAGGAAGCTTTCACTAATTACGGTCATCGCTCAAACAAATCGAAAACTTACAAAAGACTGAAAAAAAAAATTGGCCGGCTGATCATTTTGGCAAAGTTGAAGAAAATAATATGATCTTACCTGTAAAAATAAAGTGAAGAGCCAAAACAAAATATCTGACGAACTTTAGCGCACCGCTGGTAGTAAGCAGATATGCCTCAATAATGATTTTTTAAAATATCAAACAAGTCCGATACCTGCTTTGTTCTAATATAAAGCAAAGTTCACTTGCAAAATCTGGCTAAGGGGACCTGGGTCTGAGTTCTGTTTCCCAGAGTACATTGCTCTGAGAACAGAGGCGCTAAGTTTGGTACAGGAAAAATGGCTGCTCCCACGACAGAAGAGGAAGATTTTACAAGTTTGCTTTCAACACATCTTGAAGTCCCTGCTGTACGACTCAAGCAAATCTCCTCTGACAATGAGCAAGTAAAAGAAATCCTTTGTAAAGCAAAAAAACGATTCGAGGAGCAAGAGTCGAAACTGCAAACGTTACGTTCAGATGCTGTTTTCCTTCGCCGTGCACGTGTGAACGCAGGTTTGTATATGTTCAGGGAAATATGATTTAAGCCACTGTAGAGCTATTTGCTATTTTAGCTACGAAGGAGTTCGTAAATATACAAGTTCCCAGTTTAAGGCCTAAGTGATACTGAGAGTTAGGGTTTGGGGGAGTATGATTCTAACATTAATTATCATGTCAGTGTACGATATATATAAATGTTAATGACTGATATGTAACGAAAAGACAGAAAAACACGAGAATCTGCTTGTAACACTTAGAAAGAGAAAACATTACTATAGCAAAGATTTGCCATCCATATTAACAACCCCCATAAGGACTCGAAAATTGTGATCCTAGACAAAACAGAACACATTAATTTCTGTGGACAAAACGCAAACACCAACCAAGACTACTACAAATATATATTAGCGAGACTAAAAAAACGTGAAATATTTAAGGCTAAGTGACTCACAACAAATCAAAGATGAATAGATACATTTTGCTGTGGGCAAGAGGCCTTTGCAGTGTTCAAGCATCCTGCAAAAGTCCTTGAATTTTAGAAAACAAAATGCAGGCCTAGAAAGGTCTTGGGAAAATTGCATTTTGAGATATGCTTTGGAAAAGGCCTGGAAAATTTAAAGAAAGATCACTGTGAATTGCATTCTGCGACTTGGTGACAATTTTTAGTAAATCTTATTCAAGACAACCCAAAGTTGATAAAAAAAAGCTGAATTAAAAGTGTTACCAACTTTAGTTTGAATGTGGTTGTAAAAAATGTCCTTGTTTATACACCAGTTGATGTAAACCCCCACCCCCCCAGGCCGTGCATAGTGAGGACAAAGAGAGGATATTTACTTAGGATTCACCGGTTTATCCTGCTCCGGCATGCGAGGGATTTACAAATGTTTTCGTCCTCGCCCAATAGACCGGAGAAGTGAGTGGGGGATTTGCTTGGGATTAAATCAGCTGCCTATTTTTTGCACCGCATGGTAATTTTGTCATAAATTATATGGTCACATGCGATCGTTCAACGCTGCTTAATTGTGTGGTGCATTTTAAAGAGTGATAAAAATTACACTAAAAGTCATTTTCAAAAGGAACAAAACATGCTTTGTAAGGTGTGGCACAGGGATACAAAAAAAAGCGGTGGCCGCAGATTCATTGGAAACTCTTTTAAACAAAGGTAAGCTTTAATATAAGTTAACATTTTTTGTACACGTGCCGACTGGCTTCAAGTTGTTGACCATCAACCTGCAAAATTTCTTTTGTATTTATGGTGTATTGTGATGAGCTCCAAATCACCGATTTTATGCAAGATAATATGGTATTGGGAAATTAATAATGTTTTGGGTATGTTTTGAGTTGAAATTTGCCATGTATTGCGATCTGAAGTCACCGTTCATAGATTTATAATCGGCAATGATTTTTATAAATCGTTTGTGAAAAGCAAGAGCCGGGGATTTTCTTGGTTTCAATGCCCCGGTGGGCAAGTTCTTAAGCAAGTTTTCTAAGGCTCAAAATCCAAGTCCCCGCTATTGCGTGGCCTGGGGGGGGCAGGGGTTTACATTGACTGGTGCATTATAAACACAATTAGACAAGTTGATTACTGTTTATGCTGCTAGCTTTGTTTATTAATGCATTGATGTGTAAATTGTATCCAATTCTATGTAACTTATAAATGCTTTTGACTTACACTCACTAGAATTACATGTATATCTGCTATGTAATTATTCAGTCATTATTGACTAGATATTTAAACTTATGGCCTTGTACACATAGCCGACAGTATACTGTATCTGTTTGTACACCACATGCTACACTTCCTTATTTGAACTTTGTATGGGCTAAAATACCACATCCCCTTGGAAATCACATCCCCCTTCGCAGCTTACTGTGCATAGCCTACCCCCCAGTACATTGAGTGTCTCTGTATATGCCATCCCATCCCCTCTACATCCAATCCCCTGTACATCCCTTCCCTAGTACATCCTATCACCTGTACATCTCTTCCCCTGTACACCCTATCCTCTATACACCCCATCCCCTATACATCCCATCCCCTGTACATTCCTTCCCTAGTACATCCTATCTCCTGTACATCTCTTCCCTTGTACACCTTATCCTCTATACACCCCATCCCCTGTACCTCCTTTCCCCTGTACATCCTTTCCCTGTATATCCCATCCCCAGTACACCCATTCCCTATACACTGTGTCCTTTTGTATAATACCTTACTTGTACACTTTTATGACGTGATACCAGATCCCTCTGTACAATGTATCAATGTACCTTGTACACCATATTCCCATGTAAACTACCCAAAGAACATTACCTGTTCTATTCCTTCCAAACATTCCCTCTTCTTGTACAGGGTTAATAATTAAGTTAAAGCTAAGTTCTTTACGAGCCATGTGTCCATTAAAGGTGGTGCTTATCTCCAGTTTCTGTAGTGTTAAGTGGATGGTAGTCTTTGACTCCCCTTGGACGTGACACTGATCCCAACATATGCTAGTATTCACTAAGTAAACTGACCTTGTAAGGATGGAAAGCTGAGTGAGTTTTGATAGAAAGAAGGTCACAGAAATGGTCAATGCTCGTGCAACCTTGTGTCTGTCTCAATTTGTTGGAAGTGCAAGGATATCATTTTTTTTGATATCTCAGTTGACAAAAAATCTTATTTTTCATTTAATATATTTTGTTTTGCAGAACAACAATTTAGTCAGGTGGAAAAACACCTTGTATCCTGTAATATAAAGCTTGATGCAGAGAGCAAGTTAAGAGAAAACTACAAAAAGGAATTGGAGCAAACAGGTAAACATATTAGTACAATAATTCACAATCTCTTAAATTAACTATTTTTTTGGATCAAAGTTTCACACAATAATAAATGACTTCACAAAAGTTTTTTGGTGACTAGTTCATTCAGTTCAGAGCATAAATTACAATTTTAAGTCTTGAACATTAAAACAGTAATAATACTAAGGAAGTGCAATGGATGATGCCATATTTCAGATCCCTTAGATTTCATCTCAGTGTCTCATATTATACTGTAACACATTTGCTTCAGCTTGCAGCACTAAACTTTCTTTTAGAAACTTTTAGTTTTAATTCTATATTAATAACATAGTTACAGATTTATTTGACATTCTTTTCTATTTCTATTCTTGGCTATAATAATAATAGTAATAACAAGATGCTCTAGGAACGTATACTTGTGCCAGCTCGTGGATAAAATGTGAAAGCTTTTGATTGTATTGAGTTCTGACTGTATACGCAAGACTTGGCTTCTTAGTTATATCAAATAGCCGAATATAGCCGCTGTCCAGTATATCAAGTATTACATCAAGTGGCTGAAGACCTCGACACAAATAAAAAAAAACACGCGGCAAACCTAAACTTGTGGTGCGCTTCGCTGCTGGCACAAGTAAATAGGAATTAATAAAGACCAAACAATGCTTGAAAATACATTAGTATTTGAAAATAAAAACAAGTTTCAAGTATCTTTCTGACAATGAAAACAGTGCAGGTATATTATAGCCAATCAGACTGCAAGATTTGCCGTGGTTCTCTAAATAGTGATATTAATTTGTTTTAGTTAAAATTCTTGTCATAGTCTTACTCCATTCATTACAATTAATTACTCCTTTTGTCTTCTTTTCTGCACTTCTGTCTCCCACAACAACTGACTTCTCACTCTTTCTTTTTCCACCCCACCCCCTCCCCCCTCTTTCCCGCCTCTCGACCGACCAACCTTTCACACCACTTTCCCTTTCCGCCCTGAACTTCTGATACATTTTTCCCCCACCCCCTTCTCCCCTCGTCTCTCATACATACCGCTCTCAATTCACACACAACTTACCGTTGTTGTCTGGTTTTAATGGCTGACTATGAACTTGCTTCGGCGGTACATAATAACTTGTGGTTTTGTGGCGAGAGTTTGGTTCTGAAAAAGTAAATAAATGCCTCCTATATCGGTTCCATTCATTTTTTTGTTTTAATGGCTTACTCGGCTGATATGTCTCACGTTAAAATTTGGGTCAAAGTATTTTTCCATGCTAAAACTGAAAGAAAAGTCAAAAGAACAACAACTCCAACTATGGCCTGCCAGTTTGCTTAGTCCAAACGCGAATTTAAAAATCTAAAATTTTGTTTTCTTGTTCCATTAATTTAGATTTTAACCAAATATATTCCTGGACTGCAAACTAAACGATGATCAGGTTGTGACGAATTAATTTTGTTTCAAGTTAAATGTTATCATATCTTCAATTTTAGGTCACCCTGTTGTCGCAGTCAACACATAGTCGGAAGTATTTTCAGTTCCTAAAACTCATGATCGAAATAAGTCTGTAAAAATTATACAAATTTTTTTAAAATACAAAGGTTTTTTAAACTCACAAGTTTTGCTGTCTGCTGTTAGATGTTACTTGTCGTCCATTTCATTCACTGGCAATCTTTAATTGTTCTTCTATATAGTTTTCTGGAGCACTGAATACTTCTTATTTGTAACAAGAAACAATTAAGTTGACTTGTTTTTGTCTCTAAAAATGTTAATTTTGTTTTTTCTCGTCTCTTGAGACTTATTAATAAAATTAATCCACTTTGAAAAGTATAAAATGATTGCAGCCCAACAATTTCAACTGTAAGTGGCGTACGTCTGCACTTTCCCGCCTTTTCTTGGCAGTGGCGGGAAGCGCTTAGCGCGTCAATTAATTGCGAAAAAAGTATAACTGTCACTAAGTGTCATTGCTTAAAAGTTTTATCTTATTCAAAAAATCAATACCTTTGACTAAATTTCTACAAAAGTACTTTTCTCAAAAACGTTTCGAAAATACAACTAGGTCAGTTACTGTAACTCATGTTGAGTGGCCTTGGAGTACTCCGACTCCGAGATCACATCTTGCGAGTGACCCAAATGGGTCATTCCCGGGAGTACTCCGGGATAACTCGACTGTTTACCCACGCATTTTTGGGTAACTCGAGCGACCCGGAGGTACTTCGAGATAACTCGAGTGTCGCTGGTGCAAACGGCGTCATAGTTTTCTAGACTTTTTGCCTTTTGGGGAGATTTAAGAGCACTGTAACAACTATCATTATTATTAGGGAGGGACCTACCTTAATTATTTACATTATTAGAAGGTAACGCGCGGCTCAAATGAAGTAGCGTGGCTTAGAAGGAGGCAGCGTGGCTTAGAAGGAGCCAGCATGGCTCTGAAAAAGGCAGCGTGGCTCTGAAGGAGGCATTACAGCTCTGAAGGAGGTAGCGTGGCTCAGTGGTCAGAGTCAAAGATTTGAATTCCCATAATCGGACTGCTGATTGAATAATTTGTCCTTGGTCATCCCAGGGTCAAATTTACCACGGTTTGTAAATAGCCAACTGGTTTGCCTCCTACCATTATTTGGGGTTCTTAACTGGGAAAGGGGATTTTAACACGACACTGAAATGCCCAGTTCGGGGAGTTTTAATTAGCTGTTAATTTTTTTATTTTTTTATTATTACCATTAGCATTATTAGGCGAGAAACATAAGAAACACATTTATACAGTGCATGAATCAAACGTTCTGCACCTTTCTAGATTCAACCACAACTGTTTTCATACCAGTTTTTCAAACTTTAGGGATTTTTTAGCCTAGCGTTTTTAAAATAGAAAAAGTTCTTATCCAGGTGTGTTTTATTCGAATGACCACTGAAAACTTTATAACAAAATATATTCAAGTTTATCACGTGTAAAATTTTAACGAAGTGAAAAAGTTTTTGTTTCTTGAAATTCTGTTTTTTGACCAACTTTAAACTAACTAAAAGTTTGACATGTAAAAACAGAAATATTTTAAAAAATCATTGTCATTAAATTTTATTGGTTTGGGTCTTCAATTAAACATGGACTACATTAAAACTTAAAATGCACTTAGGGAATAAACTTATGATAAGAGTTTCTTGATAAAAATCGTTTTAATTTTGATTGCCTTTGGAAATTCCTTTGTAAAATTCATTATAAAAATTATTTGACAAAACGAGAATATAAAAAGTGTTTTTAAAATGTGTTATTTTCTTTGAGAAGTTTTCCCTAACTGAAGAATTTTGATGGGACTTTTAATCTTTGGAATAACGTTGATGGTTAGAAATTGGTATGTGAAGTTTGTACACAGAATTGAAAATATCCCGCCGATGCAGCTGTTTCACTGGTAACGAAGTTGTAACTGTCACAATTTATCATAGATCAATACTGATGGCAGTACCGATAAAAGAACGTTTGATGTGGGGCTCAAAGAACGAAAATAATTTTTAAAAAATAATCCGTTACTAAATTTTGATATTCCTTACTTCGTTTAACACTCGATTTTCGGTTCAAATTGCATCTTCAATGGAATAATCTTGTAAAAAAAACAAAAGCATATGCTTTTGAAATGACTTACCTGAAAGTTCGCTCGAATTATGCCCGGCAACTAAAGGACTATTTGCTAAGGAGGCATACATGCTCATCAAATTTGTCTCTGCAAGTTCTTTCTCGTTTGAAGTGCTTTTAGCTGGCTGAACTTTGTCCCCTCAACCGCATGCACTTAATCACAGCAATTTGCGATCAATGTTTAAATTAAAGAATCTCTCTACAAATTCCAGTTAATAACTTCTTCAAAAAAACATACTTTTTTCAAAGCCTGGCAGCTTTGTCTAATTATCTCAACGTTCAGCAAGTAATCTGTCTAGCAAAATCTTTGACCAAGTATAATTATCGCAACTTAACAACTTCGAAGAGAAAACAAACTAGATCGCCTATCTTGAGTACTTTCTATCTGTAGTTCTTACCACCAAGGGTGAGACATTCATCAGGACCACAGCTAGCAATAAACTGTATTCTATTTAATGACAGCAAAGCACTATGGAACTTTTTGGGGCAAGTCAAAGTCTATTCCGAAAGAAAAACTAATAGATTAAAAAAATCACAGATGAGAACGAAAAAAACATTTTCTATTATTTCATTATCCTAAACTACTAAGGGTTTTCTAAAATTTTAATTTAGCAATATTTCTTGGCTGCAAGTTTTCATTGTTTCTATAAACTATTAACATCTTATTTTTGTTATTTTGTCAAAACTGTTTTTATTGCATTCGATTCATATGTCTAACAGTGAATAATAGACCTTGTACTAAATAAACACCTGCGTCAACAAAATTCTTTTATATAGTTTAATGTTTAACTGTGGTGTTTTGTTTTTAAATGTTTTGCTCATAAAGAAGTAAAATAAACAAATAGGTTCCCACGCAGGTGAATGATTTGACTGATGAAAGAACTTGTATCAATGCAAATGACACAAGTCACTCTAAGAGGCTCTTAATTTCTTTCATTATGGTTAGTTAATGGAAAAGGTGATCGTTTTTTTGAACTCGATACTTGCCCCAAAGTTTTTAAAACAAACATAATGAGGAGTTTTTTTAAAAAAAATAAAACAATTTTTAAAAAGGTAAAACAAAATTATGTACTGGGGAAGGGGTGGGGGTGGGGTGGGGGGTGTTCTACT
>JAOBBB020106258.1:0-13227 GCA_025331005.2 Zoanthus gigantus
ATGTTTAATGCAAATAGTTTGTGCTGATTTGCAACGAACCTTCTTTCACCGTCAGTTGGCCGACCTACCGTTATTTATAGAACTCAAGTTTCTCGAGACAGGTAGAAACAAATAGCCCTTTTTTGGCTTATAAACAAGACAGAAACCAAATTGTGTTTTAGAACAAAGAACAATTTTGTAAAGGCTGCTGGTAATGAATTTTGAAAATGAACAGAGACAAATGAAGTTGATCTTAATTTATTTTGCCATTATATGTTCTAAAATTCTTTTTTAGCAGTTGATGTTCGCCATAGTGATAAAATTCCAGTTTCCATTCCTCGGCTATTTGTAAGAGAACTTTGGTATCTCCTACCACTTACCTTACTGGTGCTTCATTTCTTAAAAACAGTCAAACTCTGAAAGCTTTGTTTCAGCTGAAAGATGTAATTTTTTTTTGTTTTAATCGTTTTTTGACCGAGCCCAATTCAATCAGATGGTGCATAAAATATCGAATAGATTCTTTTGATTTATGAGAATTGTCATTTCTTTTATTCATTTTCTGTGCAATTGAAGTTTTGGAAAAACTGCATGGACCTGATGAGTATATTTTTCCCAGCATTTACATTAAGAATATCGGATAATTGACTTTTTTTTCTCGCTGCTAAGTAGGCGAATGCGAATTGCGGCACACTATTATCCATCAACTTGGAAACAAACAACGGACATTTTATTTGTTTCAAAAAAGAAATACTGGTCGTTAAGACAGGAATTTGAATGATATATGTAATATCTCAATAAGGGGAATTTAGAAGAGCTGGGAGACCCAAACTACCACTTTAATAAATGAGCACGTGATGTTGGCTAAAAAAACGGTTAGAAAATAAAATCAAATGATTTTTCTGATGCGTGACGCCATTAAAAATGCTAAAATAAGTTGTTTTAGAAATTTTTGGTGTTAAATATTATTAAGAACAGATGTTTCGGGCCCTTCGCCTTCTTCTTCTTCACACTGAAGAAAGGCTATGCCCGAAACGTCTGTTTTTAATGACATTGACATCATATTTTTTTAAAACAACTTATTTTTAAAAAGGCGGTGCTTCACTGCGGCACTAAATTGATCACGATTTACAGTAATGTAGGCATTCAGATGTATAGCTTATTGTCAAGGTGTGACATCTGAAATTCTCGTCCTTAGGTAGGGGCCGGGGGGAACATGTTAAGTGTCTCAAATATGAACAATATATAGTTTTTCTATTGACAGTGTAAGTTAACTCACAGTTTATTGTGGTAAATTTGTTATTGCTTATAGTATTCTTGTCATATTTGGAGTGATTCTAACCCTGACTTTTCTCCCCAGGCGCTTCACCGACTCTGATGAGTGTAAACTCAATAGAGACAAAACCTTTGCTGAAGCCGGCCTCCCAAAATGTCTCACAATCCCTTGCTCCAGATGTTCCAACTTCGAAGACATCCGACAACAGATCGCTGGATGACGAACAAGGATATAACAATGTCTCAAGTCCATACTTGCGTTCACCTCAGAATGGTATAAAACCAAATCAACTTTCACTTCACTTATACGACGAGCCGGGCACAAGCGCATGCGCTGTAAGCCCAATTACTACACATTCACATCTGAAGGCGCCGTCAGCTCACGCGCGCAGCATGCATATGGACATCCGTTATTCTCCGTACGCGCGCCAAACCTATCCTATGAGCTCTGTAGCGCCGACATTTTTGCCTCACTCTCATGGTCATCTCTACAATTTCCCGTCATGCAACGGAACGCAACCATTTTCATCAACGCAAGCTGGATTCGGCTACCCTCCATGCGTGTCTGTACCTACGGTTGTACCCGCAAGTTCGGATTTAGGGTCACTTGAGGTAACGATGCCTCATAACCAGCACTCCGAAGATATGGAATCGAGGCATAATTAGTTCAGTGCCTTTGTTCCTAATATGGTAAAAAGTAATGACCGTTTATGTGTGTTAGGGCGACATCTTTGGACATGATTAACACGTAGAAAAAGAGCTTTTACCGGACTTACTCTATCCATTTACCAGGTGGAATTTGTCTTTTTAATCGGCAGTAAATGATGTCAAGGCAACAACTAAAATATCAGTTAAAGAAACTTGCACGAGAAAAAAATCATTTTTATGCTTTCTGGTCAATATTTCTTTTTATAAAAAAAATTGTGTTTTTTTCCCTTTTTTCCTTTTTCTTGTTTGTACAAATCTGGTGACGTTTCAGTACAACATACTACTTGTATCGTTTTGGATCGTCGCTTACTTTGTTAGTAAGTTGCGAGTTGATGTTTGTTTTCTGTTACTCAATCTATGTGTTATGTATACACCTACTTTTCCTATATTTTCTGAACTGTTTCTCCTAAGGTTTATCCTCTGATGTCACCCTAAAACATAATTGTTTCGTTTAACTGTTGCAACTTAAACTATTACAACATTATGATGTCTTCAGTTTCTGTATGAAGATCACTTCGTACTTCATTTTAGCCTATTTTTACAACCTTACTTAAAACAAACGATCAAATCAGATTTTATATATCGGTGTAAAACTAGTAATCTTAACACTTTAAATGGTACAAGGGGCTTGTCCACTTTTTTCTAGATTTGCAAGGTTTATTCATGCATTAGAGAACATACCACGGTTAATTACTTAAATGACCAATCAAACAATTCGCTGTCTGTTGACAGCAGAGCTATTTTATGCAGATTATTTCAGCGTTATTTACAGAATCAAAGCATGCAAAATATTGCATTCAAGAATCTATTAAATTCTCAAATGAGGTGTTTGAAATTTCATTCCAAAGCCCTAACTTTCAAAAATTGATGAAAATCTATTTATCATATAGAGTGAGTAATATATAAGGGGAAATGTTTTAGATTGTAACATTGAATTTTGCTCTTCCCGGATTTTGAAACTCGAAATACTTTAATGAGGCCGAAAGACTTTGCAATAGTACTGTTAAATGTTCATGATCTAATTTTGAACTGATGCCAAAATTGCGTTAGGGTTTAGCGGAATACCACATTAAACTTGGCAATCTTTGCCAGGAGTGCATGCCGGATAATTTCACGCGGGAACTTTAACTGTACTTTGATATATATTCAAAGAAAAAAACACGTATGTAAAAAATATGTATCATCTACCACTTGTATCTTCTTCAACATTGTAAAACAGGAAAGAAAAGAGACTTTCTCACAACATTTTTATGCATTTTGCATTTTGAATATGCATTTTGCGCAGCATAGCCTTGTTGGACGAACTTAAGGCAAATTCATTGAATAGATTAATATTGGCCAAAGTTAAGTTGTTTGGTTTGTTTAGAAAACTTGGCTCAATAGAAAGTAAATTTGTTACTGTATTCCATATTTCAGAAAGTATTTATTATCTTTTATAATTTACATTTATTTTTATTTATTTTCGTAGTATTTAAGACTGACAAAAGGAAAGGTCGTTGTTATTGTGAGGTTGGGGGTGCGATTATCAACGTGTTTTTGAGTAGTGGAATAGAGATATTATAAAAAATTGATCCTTAGTAAGTCTTTAAAAATAATTTACTCTTTATTAATGCAACCAGGTTAAAGCTACGGTTTGTTCTAGGACTAGGATTTTCTGTTTTTGATAGAAGGAGAAGCGATTGTCGTGTACACGGTTCTGTAAGGGCTATCATTTACAGATCTGAACTAGGTCGTTATCGTTTTATTGTAGTTTGAAATTTGATACTAAGTTTGGTAAAATATACTCTCTTTTAATTAGTTGATTGGCAGGAAGTTTTGATATACTTGAAATTGGTTCAGGATTTTTAGGTGTATGACTAAACTCGTTTTTCTTCGTCCCCAAGCTGACCATGAGCAATGACCGATTCTTGGCAGCACAAAGACAAGCTTACAGATAAAGTTATTAATCGTAAACTATTGTAAGATTTTTCCCTTCATGAGATGCAATTTCTTTTCTTTGTTTTTCGTGATGAAACATAAACTTTTTATTTGTTATATAATGTAGGAAATATTCTCTCCATTGCTTTCTTCAGTTATCTCTTCAATATACTTAACGGATATATTTATTGAAGGAAAGCTCTAAATATATTAGTATTTTTCTCTTGAAAAATGTAGTTTGGTGTATATATATTTTAGACTTACCGTTGGCTTTATACTTTTTGTTCTGTGTTCATTTTTTTGAGCCAAGAAAAAGATTTAAAGTAAATTTTATCTTTTGAAGTAATCTGTAAGAGACATTGACAAAACATTTGCTAGTATAAACGAAACTTCCCCGGCAAGGAAGGTATAGAATATGCGCTATGTTGAATGCAATTATAACAAAGAAAATTATATATATTGAATGTAAAATGTAGTTGCAGAGCTATGTAACTTGATAGAATTTCATTTAGCTGACAGGAATGGCGCTTAAATTTAATAGTAAATTAACTAACAAAGCAATGGAATGTTTTGTATGAGTGAGATGTTATTTAGTTGGTATGTTTATCGGGGTTATGTCTTTTGAATGACTCTCTCACCTTAAATTTATAACCTTTTACCACACATCAATTATGTCGCCAAAATTAAAATAATCCGAGGGAAGTTAGAAAGGTTCATACGAGGTATTTTTCATCATCTGTGAGTCAACAATTTAGAAATTTCCCGTTGAAAAAAACACTGTTTTTAAACCCGTAAGCATATGAGTCTACATTTTTTTTCAGAACAGCCTTGATTAAAACTTTTTTTTTGCAACTGCAAGGAACAAGCTGAGATGAGACGTTTTCCATAGAGAAAGTCAAATAGAGGGTGAAATGTGGGGGTCGCGCTTGGGGGGTATTTGGATTGAAAGGGCTGCTTTTCAATAAGACTGCGCGCCAAACACAATTGCCTACTAAAACAATCCGCAAGAACTCTTGGTATATTCAGCGCATTCATGATCTGACTGGTATGTTATATTTTCACTTTAGACAACAATCCGTTTTGCCAGGTAAAAATACTGTGTTTATATCAATAAACATTTAACATCTGAACAAAATATGAGAATGGCATATCGCACTAACATTCACAATACTCGCTAGCCTGCGAAGCGCAGCAAGTGTTTTCGTTTTGCCGCGCGAAATTTGGGGCGCACCCCTTCTTTTTGATTATTTGCCCTCGCCCCAATTTTCGCAAGGCCAAAAAAGAAAAGCTGGTCAAAAACCAACGAGAACACTTGCTACGTAGGCTAAATGCTCACTAATTTGTTTGAAAGACTTAATACGTCAGCAAACAGGCCTAATTTGGGCAGCTCATGGTTGAAATATTTCTTTTAGGAAGGCTAGTGCTCGAAATTGATTCATACATTATATACATTATTTCGAGATAAATGCATCAATCAATCTCTTAAAATAAGTAGTTTTCTTATTTTCATCAAATGCGATACCCCAAAGTTGATTTCAATTTTAGTTTTTGCAACAGTGTTTGGTTATCCTCATTTTCGTACCCAGAGCCCAGCGTTTTTCTTAGCCAATGACGCATTCGCACGAGAAAAGAAGTCTCGCCTGCCGGCTAAGAAAAACGTTTGGCTCTGGGAACGAGAATGGGTTATCCTGTGATGGACAGAGGGAGAGACGTGACGGGGTCTGGTTTCCAGTCCCTATGTTTCCTTCCAACTGCATATACATTTGACTAATAAGGCTGTATTTCTTAGATTATTTTTTGTTTTCAAAAGATCGTAGAAGAAGCAGATTTATAAAACATTTGAGAAACAGGAGAATATTTTTTATCTTTAAAGACGTGTTTCATTCTATACCTTAAACAATGAATAAATGTAAATTACAAAGAATTCCACCAATGTGAGCAAAATTAAAACAAAAACGGGTTTAACAAATTAGTATTTTACGGAGAGACCTACATTCACATGAAAAAGTTGTTTGTTAAGGGAGGGTTGTTCGCATTCAATGTGAAGGGCTTGTTTAATTTTTGAATGAAAATCGAGGGGGCAGAGCCCAAAATAGTGAAGCAATTCTCTGTGCGGAGCTTGCGACAAATTTCTCAACTCTGCAGATGCTTGAAAACGTGAGAGTTCCGTTTAATGCAAATATGTTAAACCTTTTTTGTTTTGATTTTCCTAACCTTGCCGAAATTCTTTGTAATTTACATTTATTCATTGTTTACGTGATAGTCTATTATAGTAGATACTTCTAAACGTATAAATGACTAGCAAATTATTGTATCTTTTATTGCAACTGTAGATGAAGTTCGATCGAAACATGTCTTTAAAGACGAAAAATGTTGTCCAGTTTCTCAAATGTTTGTTTTGTAACTACACCGATAAGTCCCATAACATATGTCCACTGGGACCAGTTGCAATACAGTAGATAACTTTCCAATTTAAGTTTGTGATAAAACTTTTAACATAAGTTTTAACATAAAGCAAGTTAAAACTAAACAATTTTAACCCTATTCAGAATGGGCTTTTTTGATGTCCCCTCCAACCTCGTTCCCAGGGCTTTTGCGTAGGTTGTGAGTGTCCGACCGCATCCACAACATAGGGAAAAGCCCTGGGAATGAGGTTGGTGTCCCTTAAACTGCGGGGAAAGAGGTGGAAGGGGAGAGAGGAGTCTGAAAAGGTTTAAATGGTACTTGTGCACACTTCTTTGCAAACTTTTGAGGCTAGATTTTTTAAGCAAGCAAAGCTTTTTAATAATAATAATGATAAAGTTTTTTAAATCCCCCCATCTCTAAAAAGCTAACAACTTTTGGTTGTACTAGTCAAATCTTGCACTACTCTTCCCCCCTCAAAAGTAAAATGGTTCACTCAAGGCCCCTAAGCACTGAAGGCGAGGTTATTCATTCATTCAAGTTTGGGCTAACATTTTGTTTTGAATGTTTGCTGTAACAGCGAACAGAGACACCGATCTGAATGCAGACAAAATAATGCTAGCCATCCATAATGATAAGAAGAAGATCTTCTGGCTCTGGCAAATGCAATGTTCAACATTTTTTGGATTGACTGAATCAGTGCAAAAACTGATGTGAACAGCACTACTTACGCGAACATTTATCTCTCTGCGCGTGAACCCTGACCGCCCATTGCCGGATTAGCTTGCTATTGGCAATTATTTAAATTAAAGTAAAGTTAAAGTCAAGAAAAGCCCGTATTTTCAATACATTTTATTAACATTTTTAACAGATCATTAAACACCTGGGTATAAATAACATCACAAAAATTTACTTGCATGCATGTTATTGTGAATACGTTTTCATGAAAAGTTCATGAATTGCTGTAATATAAATAACATAAATTTAAACAAATTTTCAGAATGATTAAAGTCCGTATGTTTTCATACATTTTACTTTAATTGCTTCAGAACAAATAAACGAATATAGTAAGTAATGTCGAAATCTAATAATCTATAAAGCGAGTGTTTAAGAAGATTACCTATACAAATCGAGAAACACACTTGGTGGATTGAACCTTTCAAAATAAATTCTCTAACTGTTTTGACGCATTTTGGTTTGGCGTGCTTGGATTAGCTGCTATCTGAAACCATCGTACTCGATTAGGTAAAAAAGTCGGCGACAATTTCTCTACATCAGGAATGGTTTTGTCGTCGAAGGCTTTTATGACATGGCATCGCCACACTTGAATTTGCACATAACAGAGCATAAAGGCACATTGTTCCCCTCTAGATAAGTTGCTAAAACAGCGATCAGCTTCATGAATACTTCCACTAACATTCAATTTAAATTTAGCGTTGGAGGAGAGGGGAAGTCGACTGAATTCCAGTCTTTCGAGGCCTTGTTTTCGAAATCCTGGCTCGAGCGCAAAACCCGAAAAATTGCACCGCATAAAATTTCGGGAACACAAGGACAAAGAGATTAGTTTCGCTGCTTCTGCGTTGCAGGAGCAACTATAAAATGGGGAAGTGCTGAGAACTTGACTGCACACTTTTAACATCGGGTTCGACCGTTTCTATTGTTTTGCCTACTACTACTTATACTTAAGCTGCTGTACTAAATCTTATCCTTTTTCTAAAAAAAAATATCATCTGCTCTTAAGCTTCTTGATAAATAGATTATTTCTCAAATTAGCACCATGTCTTTTCCTAAGCTAACAAAAAGCAATTAGTAAGGTTTTTGCTAACATAAAATTGAACAGCCTTACCATATTTACTTTTAAAAAAGGCTCTGGTCTCTTGTGAGAATCAGGCACTAATTGAAGATTGCGTTTCTAAGCACATCCGTGATTTATACACCGTGTTCTAGACTTTTAATAAATGTTCTGAAAACTATACCCTGAACAGCGCCACATACCCATATATGGACAATTCACGGGAGTCTACCCCTCCTATATATTATACATAATATAGTATAACAAAAGTGAAAGAAACTAAAGTTAATGCCAGCCCTTTATGGTGCTATGAATATTTTCACGTGAACTTGATTGACTTATCAGTCTGTATTAGAAGAAGAGGCAATGGTTGTGTGACGCGTGACTTTCTAATATCACATGAAAAAGATAATATTCTACTAACATATATACAACATAATGCATTGTCACACGTTTACATACTGTAAGAGTAAAAATATCTCCCATTCTGCAAAACCGTAACAACTGCTTTAAAAATTATCCGGTGCATGTACGTGCATAAACAAAGGCATAAAAATTTTCATAAATTTGTGATGTTTTTCAGCAGCATGATTTCAAATTCTTCTTTATTCTGCCGCATATAAATAACAAAATACTGTTCATCAACAGGATTCCTAAACTGTTTTGATTAGTTCTATTTACCATTGAAATGACTCAATGTTCATCTGTAATATCGAGCTCTACAAATTTGATATTGACATTGGAAACAATTGGTGAAGAAAACTCACCGTATTAACACCTGATTTCTCCTCATAGTATGTCCACGAGCTCTGTATCCAGTCCAACTGGTATGACACCAAGTATCTGCTTGTCCAACAGGATGGCCTCCTTTTTCGGCGACATCCTTGTGTAGCAATGCTTGTCACTTCTGTAACAGTCAGAAACTCAATATATAGGTACTGTTGCTGGTTTTGCTCATATGGGATCCAGCCGCCGAACCTTCGCAGGTTCAACCTTGCTCGGTGGGGGACATATGGAGGCCGCGAAAATGTTGGCGATTTCATCTGGCTGTTTCTGATGGCCCCACTTTCTATTCCCAAGGCATAGCCTACACATTCTTTTTAAACAAAAAAGAATAAGAAGAGTTCTAATGAATTTAGAAGTTCTGCCATATTGAACTACAACATCTTCCTTAGGTAACACTTGTTGAACTTCAGGCGAGAACAATCCAAGGCCTTCCCACATTCTATCCTTGTTATATTAAAGCCTTCCGACTTACGGCACTTTTTATCAGAGATGATATCGTAATGCTAATGTACCGTCGAATAACTAACGGTTATTCTCAGGTTAACCAAAGCATTGTCAAGAAACATCTAGTACCAGGAAGGGTATCGAATGGTCTTGGTGAGCACTTGCGAGCAGGCGAGCAGTTGCAAATTTTTTGCAGAGCAAGGAGATATGAACAACCAAGCATTTTATATTAAAATCCGAGCATGTGAGCACTTAAAAAAATGTTGTGAGCGCGAGCAAGCGAGCACTGATGTAATTTTTGAGAGCAATTCGAGCACTTGAAAATAAAATGGGACCATTCGATACCCCTACCAGGGTATACTGCAAATCTAACAGCCATATCAGATTAAGAGTGTTATATTTATCCAAAAATTCATTATTCATTTTTTATTTTGAAATTATTCATTATTCTGGATGGGAAGTATGCCTCATTCCTAAGACATTAATATTTGTATATTCATTATTTATTATTTTGAGTGTGATGCATTCAGGCAGCTTAGAAATTGGCAGAAAACTAGTTTTCAAGGATAGAAAGCTCCGCCCAGATACAAAGATTCCGTTTACAATGACTTCGTTATCTCTAAGCTGCATTATCCATGCAAGATATAGCATGAGAGGATCATCAACAACGTCATGGTATGCTATCCAGGTATTTGTGGTTTTCACACAATGCCAAGAGACACAAAAGTCAATAGACGTAGCGGCCACGTTGGTGTCCCGAAATAATCGAAATTATTTTGTTAAGTCGGTAGCACCAACATAGCCGCCATGACAGGTGAAAATCGTCAATTCGCTGGAAGCTAAAAGTACGAAAATCAAAGTGTTGGAGAAGGATAGGATATACAGTATTGTCCTCCGCCATCAACTGCACCAAACTAAGATAACAATGTTCGCACAAAGAAGTATGCTTAAACCTATTCCAGATAGAACTTTTATATAGGAGTTCCAAGTCTTCAACCCCCCTCCCCCCTTACCACAGGAAAAGCTGCATACGCGCCTGGTTTGTTCGGTAATTGCTGAAATAGATTTATATCAATATAAATTATTTATAACATTTTATTTTGCTGCAATGAGCAGAAACAAAAAGTTTACTTCACTGTAATACATATACTTTATATTCATTCAACTGCTCAAGTTTCATTTATGCTATCCAGAAACTTTTGACGTGGACTGTTAAACTTTGACCATTAGAAGGTGATGCCAAAAACATTTCATTGTGGAATAATTTTATGTCTAGAATTTAGATACAGTAGGTAGAATAATAAAATGACTTTCCATATTTGGTGATCACGATTTTAGTGCCATATATAATAATTATTACATAGATATGAGTGGTTTACTGAAAAATAGACAACTTGTATTTTCCATACAAAACTTCATCCAGCATATGAGTGAGATATTTTTCATTTATTATACGAAATACAGTTGTATACCAAATGGTAGCAAGATTAACACATGTGTGATATCACTCTTGAACCAATCAGCTTTTCGTACCAACTGCACCAACCATGTTGCAAGTGAAACTAGTTACTGTACAGTTAGTTATATACTGTTATTCACAGATTATAAAACAGTTGTTTTATGAGTATCTGCTACTGCACAACAGGATATCACATTCACAACAGATCAAGGATGGCTAAACAAAATAGAGACAAGAAAAGTGTCATATAAAGAAAATTCCAACAATGAAGTGGTCAGATGTCACTTGTCACAAATTTTTTGGGTTTTTCGTTGCATCTTTTTCTAGTGCAAAATGTTGCTGTTGCATTTTCATCTGAACAAAATGTCGCTGTCATAATTTTCAATTTTTAAGCAATTATTTGCTTATGCCAGTTAAGACTGCATGAAGAGAAAAAGAAATACACTGCATGACAAAAGGGTGGAGTGTTTTCAGTGTTGAATGATGCTTCACTGACTCTTTTAAAAGGCCATCACAAAAGGTTCATTTTACTGACCATTAGAACCAGCCTCAGTTATTTTTGTTTTTGAATCAGACCAAAAAAAAACACCTTGTCACTTATCAGTCATCCATCGCTGTCAGAACAACAGATGTCTCTATCTCTGAACTGAATGCACTTTGTCGCTGTTGCAAACTATCACCCTTTTCCCGATAATTTCTGTTGCTTGTTGGCGCTTTGATAATTGTCTTTTGCCTCAATTTAAGACCATGTCACCTGTCACCAAACCCCTTTGTAAGCCCCAGCAATGGAGGCAGTGTGGCTCAGTGGTTAGAGTTTGGGATTTGATTGCAGATTACCCAGGTTTGAGTCCCCAACTCTGACTACTGAATGGATTTGTTCTTAGTGATTCCAGGGATAAATTAACCACACTTTGTAAATAGCTAACTGATTTGCCTCTTATCAGTTGGAATTCTTAGCATCCTGTATAATTTATAGTTGCAAACCTATGAGGATTAAATAATTTATAAGAGAGTAAAAAAAGAAAAAGAAATTAATTTCTTCACACTAAAAGACCTACATTAACATGAAATAGTTGTTTGATAAGTGAGAGTTGAACATTCTCATTCAATATGAAGCTTTTCAGAGGGCACAATCCTCACTTTAAAAAATCTTTTTCATGTTAATGTATACAGAAAATCACTCTCTGTGAAGAACTTTTGTTTTATCTTGAAGTCGACGTAAATCATTATTTCTGTTCCGCTTCATTTTTTAACAACATTAAGACCCAAGTCACAGACTTTGCAAAAAATTTACAGTGGATGTGGATTACCTTGCTCGCCTAGTTAATTTTACTAAACACAAAGAGAATCCAACTACGAACAAACGTGGAAATATTTATATTATTCCTATCGTCAAGGAAATTAAAATGATCGAAAACGATCAGAGCCAGGTTTTCTATTTTTGCTTGGTAGATTTTTGATTCGATTTTCGGTTTTTAGCTCTAAATTCAATACTTCTGAATTTCAGCACGAGATATTTTATAGATATCCTCTCTACCTCGCGTTCCAAGTTATAATTCTCAGAATTTTTTTACCTGTAATCTCAACAGTACGCCTTCTCTGTTCCTGTAAACAGCGTAAAATATGGCTGAGATAGCAGCACTTCCTAAACCCGCGTACAAAAAGGAGTCAGACATTGCATTGAACGAAAAATGTCACATCTGAAACTTGTCGTCTGTTGCGGCTAAGATCGAGTAAAATTAGTGGATGTGGATGACCACTTTCTATTCGTCCGCCATTTTACCGTAGTTGGTTCCAGCCCTCTCGTGTTCAGTTCGTCAAAGTACGATGAAATAATTTTTTTTTTGAAAGCGTAGCCGGGCGCCGCGGGCGAACTTATTGTTTTCAAGTAAGACCCAATACCGAAATTCTGTCCCAACCAATAAATGATGATCACGCCGACCCATAAGTAATGATCCGGGATTTTTCAAGTCAAAAAACATGATAGATTGTAAAAGAACTAAATACAAATGCAAAAGTTAACACAATGTATATAATTTTGATGAAAAAAGTCCTGCATTTCAGCTTGACAAATGCGTTATAGCGTACATTTTAAAGAACAGGTTAAGCAATATAATTATAATAATAATAATAGAAGTAATACAACGAGAATTCGTTCACCACAAACTCCTCGGCTACTTTAGAAAGACAGGGCGTTAGCGGTATTGGTCGCAGAGTCTGTTTTTAGATCAACCACTGGTCAGTTCTTTTTTGGCAAAGGGGGGGACGTCAGCCATTTCCAGATAGTAGAAAGTCGTTATTCGACGTAGGATTGACGCGTTCAGAATTTCCATTATGTGATAGGCCACCAGATCACATCAAGATCATCATCAGTTTTTTATTTCAAAATCAAAACGTATTAATTACAATTAAGCTAACCCGCAGGTAGCATTAGTGCTAGTCGAGGCGGGTAGCTTACAGATTAGGT
>JAOBBB020106356.1:0-13226 GCA_025331005.2 Zoanthus gigantus
CACCACGGCCAAAAATTATAATTGTCATTAAAAATAAACTAGGTTTAAAATATTTTGACCTAGTTTAAAATATTTTGACCTAGTTTGAAATCATTTTAAACTAAAATTCATTTTGAACTACAACATCTTCTGTGATGTTTAACTTCCTCATGTCTTCTTCCACTACCTTACTCTAGCTCTTCCTTGGCCTACCTACTGGCTTTCTACCTTCTACCTCCAGCTCCATCGCTCTCCCAAGTATGTTATTCTCATCCCTACAGTACATGTTACATGACCAAACCATCTCAACCTTGTTTTCATTAAAGTTTTAAGTTTTGCATCACCAAAATATTATACATAATCTTATACTATGTAGCAGATCTAATAATTTATTATAACTATAATAAATATTAAAAAAATTAAACAAACAAATAAACAGAATGTATTACTATGTACAACATTGAAAAACTAAAGTAGGGTTAGTGTGATGCCATATTAACAGGTGCTGAGATACAGTAATCTATGTAGAATTCACAATTTTAAACAATGAACAGTAAGTTTTTTGCTCTTCACTGTCACTCAGTAGGTAGACGTCACTACTGTAAACATAAATTAAATATAAAAAATTTGTAAAAGAAAAAAATCTGCTAAATGGACTGAGGTGGGTGCACATATTTTAAATAATTCTAGTAATAAAAATGTTGGTTTGACTGTTTTGCATTTTGCTTTAAATTAACTCTAAATTAAGATACATCAGCAGCTCTATTCCGACATAAAGAACTGGTAAAATATAAAATATAAGTTTACTGTTTACTATTATGTTGCCATAAACGTTCATGTCTAAATCTCAACCTGCCCTTCTTTTCAGTAAAATTGTTTACACTAAATATTCTGCCTGGTTTTAATTGTGTCGTGATCGCTTCTGCTTAAAACCCGCTCATCGTATAGACGGTGATCACATGTACCACTCCAAGTCAGAGGTTGGCACAAATGCTGGTTGCCACGACAATACAAAAAGGACGGGGGCAGCCATAGTGAGAACTATTCCTCGTATGTATATCAAGTGTGCCGAGTAATAATGGTTTACATATCATCAGCGGAAACTTGTGCCTTATTTATAAATAAATTTCATGTAACTTTCAAGTATTTACAAACAATGGAAAAACGGCATAAAATTGGTCTAAATAATAAATTTACAAACGGCGCCATATACACGTGCACGTAACGAACAAAATAATAAAAAATATCAGTTACAATGAAAATTATTACAATCAAGACAAAACGTAGACAACTAATTTCGTGCGCGCGACCGTCTATTCTGCGAATAAAAAATGTCATTTGAATTAAGTCCATCCTGAGCAACAGTACGTTCTCAATCTATAAGCCATATTGTATATAACTTGTGTGTTTAACAGATTGTCTTTTAGTCGCCATGATGAAGACTATTTACTATGGTCGAAATATAGGCGTAATCGAGTTAATGGTTGTCTCAGTTGTGTTTATATTTATATTTTTCTGAGGAGTCATCATTATTATTAGATATATTTCTTTTATTTCTTTGTTTTAACCTTGTTAATACGACAACTAATACACTTTGATAGGTAGCAATAGAAAATAAATTATGCTTATGATGAAATGTCTGATATAAATGGTTATGACAGCTTTCAAGGGTCTGCTGGGCAGCCGAAACTGGCATCTTAAGGACAGGCGCTTCCTAAAGTTTGGAGGATGTTCTGTGTTTTTTAGAGTTTAAGGGAAACTAACATCAAATGAACTCGGCGCATAGACCGGCTTCAATGGAGCCAAATGCCACTAGAGTAGGTCATTAATGCCATAGCGAATTTTTACTAGCATTTTACTCAAAAACATTTTCAAAAAATGTTTGGTATATGGGTGTTTTCCGCTACCTTTCTGAAATACGGGAGCTTGAAGTCCGGGGAATTGATATCGACTAATATGATTTTGGAATGATTTCAGCGCATTTGCTTGATAAAAAATAACGCGAAAGCGGTTATTTTAATATTGCCAAGAGATATTTAGTCAGGCGGATATGTGAAAAATCGTTCAGTTTGTGAAGAAAGCACCATAGTTGAAGCTTATAGTGTTCTAAAGAAATTCAACAAGACGCTGCATTCAGCGTATACAGGGTTGCCTGTGTTCCTGAGGCAAAAATGCATGCATTTTTTTTGACACAACGGAGAAATGTTGGCTGCACGAGTCTAAATTCGCCAAGCGAATTTTGTTCAAGTATAGCAAGTGCCATATATATAATTTATATAATAATACACATCTCACTGGATGAAAATAACCATTTAAGTACATTTAAGGGCAACTTTAAAGGTACCTTAAATTCAGTAGTGTATTTAAGTAACATTTAATAGGTGTACTTAAAGTTAGTAGTGACTTTAAAGTAACTTTAAGGTGCTTTTAAAGACCTTAAATTCAGTAGTATATTTAAGGTACATTTAATGGCTGTAATTAAAGTTAGCAGTATATTTAAGGTACATTTAATAGCTGTACTTAAAGTTAGTAGTAAATTTAAAGTAAGTTTCAGTATTTTTTACAGATCTTAAATTCAGTGTTATATTTATGTAACATCTAAAAGCATTTAATTTCTCTTAATTTCACTGCCTTTACAGTTTTTTTTCTCGAAACTGATACATATTATGGCTTTGCCTTCATCACTTTTGTTTCAAACGAGATTGAAAATGGAGATTTTATCATATAAAATACTGTGTGATACTAGTGAGTTACATCAAAATACCCTCCCTCACTAGTCGGGATATGATTTTTTAGGTGGAAAGAAACTTGAACTAATGAACTTTCAGTATTATTTTAACTGAGTGCTGCATAAGCGAAATACCATACAATATTTAGTCAGAGCTGTTTTGGGAACAGGAGACATTGATAAAAGCTTGTTTTGCTATTATAAAAATGTTGGATGGGAACTATTGGGATGAGGAACGAAAAAACCTAATAAGGTGCTGTGCCTACAGGCTGCAATAATATTCGCTTTAAGACAATAATGCAGAATCAGAGACTCTAACAAAGGTTTTCTCATTATCATTCTCACTTTACTAAGTGCACAAATTAGTGACCATTATTTTTGTCTTCAACTTCAACTTTATTAAATTGGAAGTTTTCAAGATTGTTCAAAGCAATAAGTTAAGATTTTAAAAATACAAGAGATTTGTTACTTGTTTTAAGTACCTAGTGACACAATGTCAAAAATTTAAACGTTATATTTTTACAAAGATTTTCCTTGATGATATCTTGCACATCATCTCTGTATTTTTTGCATTGTTATCTTTTAATATGTATGTCTTATTTATATTTGACAGAAAATAAATTTATTTGAAATGTATCTTGTGGCCTTAATTACATTTACAAATTATTTTAGAGAAAATGGGGAAAGGGTGCCAGGGTATTTAACAACTCATTCAGAATAGAACTAGTATCAATTCATAAAAACACCTGATTTATTGATCATGACAATCAAAAGGTAATCACTCTTCCAAAGAAAATAATTTGAGTAAAAAGAAGCTAACAGCTCAAAGCAATGGAAAAATGAAATTTTGCGTATTAGAGGTTCTCTAAATCTATGAAAAGGGAAAGAAAATTTACTTTTAAGAGTTTTCTAATGCTATTGAAAGATAAAAGAAAATTTATCTTTTAAGAGGTTTCTAATGCTGTTGAAAGATAATAAAAGTATACTTTTAATAGGTTTTCTAAAGATCCTTAAAGTATATTAAAGTTAAGATATTGTTACCTTTAAGGTCATTTAAATGTTAATATTTTGGTGCTATTAATGTGTCATTAAATACACTTAAAGATAATATTTTATCTACGTTTAAGGAAATCCTTAAATGTTCCAAAATGAACATTTTGTTGCCTTTAAAATGGCACTGAAAGGTACTTAAAGTTAATCTTTAAGGATCCTTAAAGTTATTTGGAAATGAACTTAAAGTTTAAATTTTGTAACCTTTCAGTTGCCATTTAAAGCTACCAAAATCCTTTATTTCGCCCAGTGTCTGGAAAACAGCTTCTGGTTCATATTCATTATAGGATTGACATAAATGCCACCAATTGCTTTTATCAGTGGAGATAGACGCTTTTGTTGTACCTTTCTAAGACAATTTTCAAAAAGCTTTTCGCATCTTTAATTTTTCTATAATTACTTGGGATTAATGAGTTGCTAAGTCAAGCTATTATTTTTAAAACCTTTAACCAAACTTTATACCCTTCTAATTCAAGCTGGCTTGATGAATTGCAATAAAATCGAAATTATCAATGACAGAAGCGGTGTTTCTACTTTCGAAACAAATATAAAGCGAATTTTGGATTTATGTATATCAGCAAATCTTGATATATGCGTGTGAGTTTTGATGTGTATACTTCAGTCTTGATATAAAAATATATTTTCGTGTGGGTTTACCACAGAACTTGCAGTGTATTTGTCAGCAGTTTGGACGTCTCTACAACAAAATGTACGACAAAAACACAACACATCTTTTCAATCCACTAGCGACCACCGACAATACAGTCGAGCGCATGAAAAACACGCGCTCCCTTCAATCAAGTTGTCATGGTGATGTCAATACCAGAGCCATTCACATTGCATGACATCATTGCAAAACCATAATTATTAGGATTCCCAATAACTAGTTTATGGCCAAAAAAAAGCAGCTCCATTTTACGATTGGTTTGTCACAGGCAACCCAGTAAATATGGAGGCATCTCCAGTAAGCCATTATAAGGTATTTTAAGGGGGGATTAACTTGAAAACGAGGTTAAAATCCAAAGCTTATGTTTTCTTTGCTAAAACATTGTCTCATTTGGCAAAATCGGCCGTGTGGGACAATGAACATTATAAAGAAAGCAAAGAAAATGTTATTCACTAAAATTACTCAAAAGACATGTAAGCTGGGAGGGAGGGGGGGGGAGTGGTTTGTTTACATTGCCTTGCTTTGAAACTACCAAATCTGGAACCGTTAGAGTTATTGTTGTTTTGAAAATAAATTGTAATACAGCGGTCAAACCAATGTCAGAAAGGTGAAGAACGTCTCTGTTTTGTAAACACGCACGGCAGTTCGTTCCCGTTTGTTTGGTTTCAAAAGCTCTTGTCAAAATAGTTCTGTTTCAATTAAAGTATATTTTATAATTTAATTGCAATATAAATGCTCTAAAACAGTTGTTTGACGGAGAAACTTTGATACGTTTCAAATACACGTCATCACCAGCTCGCAAGCTATGAAATATGACCCTTTCCTCAGAAATGTCAAATATAAAAATCGATATTTTATTGTTTTATATGTAGAGGATATCACATACATATTGTTTTTTCCAATTTTACAACATTAACTATGGTTGTGAACAGCTTTTTAAAATTTTTCGCTCGGGTCAAAAACAACAAGCGACTAAAAGCACCGCGCGCGCGAACTATTGAAAATCGCGCGAAAATGCTAAAAGCTGATTGGTTCAAAAATGATATCACACGTGTTGATAAAAATGGTATCGTCACTGGGGAGAGTGGGAATATTATTTTTCCCATCTTGCTACCATTCGGTATACAACTGTATTTTATTTGATAAATAAACGATATAATCATCTTTAATCGATTGATACTGAGCAAGCCTTATGACTGTTTGTCTGAAACGCCTTGATCAGTTCATATTCACTAAAATATATAACTTTGGATCATGCGGTTTATAACCGCAGTTTGTGTGTTATTTTTACTAAAGTTAAAATGGCCGATGAATAAGATTGAAATTTATGACCCTTGTGACCCAGTTTTCAGATGGAGACTGATAGTGTAGTAATACGTAATTAGTTCTAAGCAAGATGAAAGTTGGGATATATAACTCTGTAGAAAACCACGTGATGGTTATATCTTATGGGTAATTGGAATATCTGTAGTTACTGCATTTTGATTGCCGTTGGAAAAAAGTCCGCAAGAAAACACCGAACAAATATCACAAATGACATACTCAAACCGAATATTCAACTATACATTTTAATAAATTACAAGGCAGTAGCGATTTTATTTAAAACAATCATGTAATTATTCTCTACCAAAATTGTTAAACTTCTATTGTATAATAAAAACGCCAATAAATTAAATATCCAGCTCAAATTGTTTCGCCAAACAATACGTCAACAACTGTACTGTTATACGCACGGAATAAGGGAGAAAGGTGGTAATTAGAATTTTCAAATTGAATTCAAGGGCACTTATCACTCAAATTTTGTAGTAAGGATCAAGGGTCTTCGAAGTTTTATATCAAAGCTTTTATCAGTTATGCTATGTTATATCAACAGACATGCTTGGACTTGATCATTGATCAAATGTAATTCAAGAGCAAAAAATATTATTTTTAGTCTCACTGTGACATAAGAATTTGTTTCTTAAGAGCAAAAGAGTACATCTCTTTATGGATGTTCTGGCGAGCAAAATTTCTGAATATTCAGTGTAGATGCATGGGGCGCCATGTTGGTAGACCTCAGCATGTCCTCCAACATGGCCGCCATAATTTCAAAGCGCAGTTTTAAAATTATTAACATAAGATTGAAAAATCTCATCATTCTTCACTATGTAAATGACCCTTTGATGAATATAATAACTAAACTCAAAAATTTGTCACAAATATATTGATTTTTATGACTTTTAAAAAACATGCTTGGCTCAGCGTTGTTTGGTATAGCGTCCTACATCTAAAAGAAAAAACTGTTAAGTAACAAATATTTAGTCACGCTTAGTGAACCTAAAAATAGTATGTTGAATTTGCTTGGTTGTTCATAGTCTCATGTCCAGGCATGTTGACAGTTTCCCACACTGATAGTAAATTGAGTTTTAAGTGCCTTTGTCTTTAGTAATGCATTGCTATAACGGATGCAATCTAGCTCTCTCACTTTTAAGAAACTTTTCATAATCAATTTCGGACAAACATTATGTCATGAACTTATAGAAACACCTTGTCTAAAAAAGTTAGGAAAAAGAAATTTATTTTCCAGCAAAACCCACAAACATACATTTTACTTAGTCACGTTTCCCAAAACTCTGATTTCATAAACACTTGTAAAAAGGGATACAAAAAACCCTTATTTAAGTACGCACCTTTTGTTGCACCGTTCTCTAATGCACTTTTTAGTAAATAGATTTAGATCTAGCGTCCACAACATGTATTGAACTGTTTGATAGTTTTCGCATTCTAGTAAATATGAAAATTATACGAAACGAATCCTAGAAACATACGCTTTATATAAATATGAAAATTGTAGCTTTTCTTATACAGTATATCAAAAATTAGCTGTTGTATGAAAGCACTTTCTTTATGTCAAACGTTTTTTTATATCTCTCAAAATTATTTAGATCATATCACTAGGAAAAGAATATAAAAAGATTTTGTAAACTTATATAATATAGACAGAGAGACAGAGACACACATACGTACATTGTAGAGTTTTACTTTTGATTTGAAGAGAATTGTATTTTCCAAAGAGGAAATGTAGGCTTAAAAAAGATGTAAGTGGTATACTTTGGGTAGTAGCAAGCACTGTATTCAGTTATTAAGGATCCTGGTACCATTGATCGCTGCCTTGCGAATCCCCACCTCAGTCTCTACAACTTACCTTGTGATGATAGTCTCCATCCGAGCCGCTACCATAAACCACATACATTTCTATTTAACAAAACACTGAAGAAATTTTAAATTTTCATGAAACTAGACACTCTTAGAGCTGTTACTCGGGCTCCGTCATAGAGGAATAACAGTTTTTGGAGATTGAAATTTATGACTCTTGTGACCCAGTTTTATGACCGAGACTAATAGTGTAGTAATACGTAATTAGCTCTAAGCGAGATGAAAGTTGTGATAAATCTGTGGAAAACCACGTGATGGTTATATCTTTTGGCTAATTGGGATATCTGTAGTTCTTGCATTTTAATTGCGGTTGGAAAAAAGTCCGCAAAAAACACCGAATAAATATCACAAATGATATAAAAAAACAATATTCAGTCAACTATAAATTTTAATAAGTTTCAAGGCAGTAGCAATTTTATTTAAAACAATAATGTAGTAATTCTTTACCAAAAATTGCTGTTATTAACAAAACTTTTACAGAGCTATGCATTCTTTGGAAAACTTCTATTGTATAACAAAAACGCCAATATATTAAATATCCAGCTCAAATAATTACTGATATCTGGGGAAAATTGCTTTGACAAACAATACGTCAACAACTGTACTGTTATACGCACGGAATAAGGGAGAAAGGTGGTAATTAGAATTTTCAAATTGAATTCAAGGGCACTTATCACTCAAATTTTGTAGTAAGGATCAAGGGTCTTCGAAGTTTTATATCAAAGCTTTTATCAGTTATGCTATGTTATATCAACAGACATGCTTGGACTTGATCATTGATCAAATGTAATTCAAGAGCAAAAAATATTATTTTTAGTCTCACTGTGACATAAGAATTTGTTTCTTAAGAGCAAAAGAGTACATCTCTTTATGGATGTTCTGGCGAGCAAAATTTCTGAATATTCAGTGTAGATGCATGGGGCGCCATGTTGGTAGACCTCAGCATGTCCTCCAACATGGCCGCCATAATTTCAAAGCGCAGTTTTAAACATAAGATTGAAAAATATCATCATACTTCATTATGTAAATGACATTTTTAAGAATATAATAACTAAACTCAAAAATTTGTCGCAAATATATTGATTTTTATGATTTTTAAAAAACATGGCTCAGCGTTGTGTGGTATACCGTCCTACATCTAAGAGAAAAAACTGTCAAGTAACAGATCTTTTGTCACGCTTAGTGAACCTAAAAATAGTATGTTTGTTTTACTTTGTTTTTCATATTCTCATGTCCAGGCATGTTGACACGGAACTAGTTTCCCACACTGATACTAAATTGAGTTTTAAGTGCCTTTGTCTTTAGTAATGCATTGCTATAACGGATGCAATCTAGTTCTTTTACTTTTAAGAAACTTTTTAGAATAAATTCAGGACAAACATTATGTCATAAACTTATAAAAACGCCTTGTCTAAAAAGGCTAAGAAAAAGAAATACGAAACGAATCCTAGAAACATACGCTTTATATAAATATGAAAATTGTAGCTTTTCTTTAAGTATATCAAAAATTAGCTGTTGTATGAAAGCACTTTCTTTATGTCAAACGTTTCTTTATATCTCTCAAAATTATTTAGATCATATCACTAGGAAAAGAGTATAAAAAGATTTTGTAAACTTAATATAGACAGAAAGACAGAGACACACATACGTACATTGCAGAGTTTTACTTTTGATTTGAAGAGAATTGTATTTTCCAAAGAGGAAATGTAGGCTTTAAAAAGATGTAAGTGGTATACTTTGGGTAGTAGCAAGCACTGTATTCAGTTATTAAGGATCCTAGTACCATTGATCGCTGCCTTGCGAGTCCCCACCTCAGTCTCTACAACTTACCTTGTGATGGTAGTCTCCATCCGAGCCGCTACCATAAGCCACATACATTTCTATTTAACAAAACATTGCACAAATTTTGAATTTTCATGAACTAGACACTCTTAGAGCTGTTACTCGGGCTCCGTCATAGGGGAATAACAGTTTTTTGGAGATTGAAATTTATGACTCTTGTGACCCAGTTTTATGACAGAGACTGATAGTGTAGTAATACGTAATCAGCTCTAAGCGAGATAAGTTGTGATTAATCTGTAGAAAATCACGTGATGGTTATATCTTATGGCTAATTGGGATATCTGTACATAGTTCTTGTATTTTAATCGCGGTTGGAAAATAGTCCGCAAGAAACACCGAATAAATATCAATGAATGACATGGAAAAACAATATATTAATAAATTTCAAGGCATGCAGTATCAATTTTATTTATAAGAATCATAAAATTATTCTCTACCAGAATTGCTGTTATTAACAAAACCTTTACAGAGCTATGCATTCTTTGTAAAACTTCTTTTGTATAACAAAAACGCCAATATATTAAATATCCAGCTCAAATAATTATATCTATAATGAAATTTTGCTTTAAGGTCCTTGTTTGTAAAATGATTTGCCACACAACTGAAAATGCGAATTCTCTCTTCACTCTTGGTTGCACGAGAGTATGACAGTGCCAGGCCACTGACAATATTACTGTAATGGCAATTCTTCTCTTCTGCTTCCTTAGACTCCATCTTATTGTACATTGCAAAAGAAAAATAAATCAGAAATAAATCAGTTAAGATGTATAGCTTTAAGACATACTGTTCACTCCCAGAAATGTGAAATCTCTCTGCATCTGTCCCATCATTATGGAATTTGTATTATAAAATTTAACTTGGCACTAACCAAATCAATTTAAAATTTAAAACTGAAATTTAAAAGTTTGCTTTTAAACAAGGTAGGTATCTGTTAAAACATTACAAAATAATTTGTAAAATATTTGCACCATATTTAGAAAAAAATGTTATATATGTATATGTTTTCATACTTCACAAAAAAAGTTGTCAGAACAATTTGGCTAAAATAAACAGCTGAACTATTTTTGAATTAAAAAAAATTATTCAAGTATGGTATGGGCGAATTTATGTGTAATGGTAATGATTATTTTTCAAAAAATTCACTGTAATGTCAACTCAAATGAAATTGTACTCACTGAAGTGGTGTTGAAACAGCCAATAGTTTCTACAAGCTCTTCACTGCCGCTGGCAAGTTTTTCCACTTCATCTTTTGCATTTTTCATTGCAGAAGAAAAAATTTCTTTTGCCTGTTTTTCTATTTTTTTCTGTGTTTTTTTACAAGCAGATGCATAAACAGCTGTAGGTCTGCCCCTTGTTGGCTGTTCACCAGTGCAGTAGCTGTAAGTTGCTGTGGTATTGGATACAGGCTGCTTTCGAACAATGTCTGACACTGCTTTATGCAGCCTTAAATAACAACCCTTACAGCAATGTGTTTGGCCACAAATTCCAAATTTTTCTTCAATTGTTGCCTTTTGTGTTGCTGTTAAATTGTTGTAACGCAGTGGCAATTGTTTTGGTGTTACCAGTCGTGCTGGTGTTTTGCAGCCCTTTATGCCGCATTTACTTTTCTCCCATTTTTTATTTACAGTGCAAGTTATGCACTGGCGCTCATTTGTTTCACACACTGGTCTGGTTTGTTCCAGGGCAACCTTCTTTTTACAATATTTGCACTGAGTTTCCATCAGCGAGTAAAAAAACTTTTGGAAAAATTGTAATAGAACTTTGAAAAAAAAAAACTTTCAAAACCTATGTAACAAAGTTTTTTAAAAGAATTGTATTCTTATAAAAAAAAGGGTAATTCTACAAAAATATAAATTAATGGTATTAATAAAGGTATTTTTTTGATTTTTTTTATCTAGTTAATTTTAAAATTTTAATAAAGCCACAAAAGGTGGACACAAAATGCAATTGCCAAAAAATAGATGTAAAACGCGAAAAAATTTACAAAAATGCAACAAAAACTCGGAAATGCCAACAATATTAGCCAATTGTAATATGAAAAAAACTAGCAAACAAGAAATTCTAGAGAGAATACTTAGCCAATGTTGTGTGAAACTCGCAGTGAACAAAGTGAAGGAAATTTTGACGAAAGCAAAACTGTTGTTTTGATGTGGGCTTTAATTTTGTCGACCGTCATAAATATTGGCGCGAAGATGGGCGCACGCCCCCCAAACTTTTCCCGCGTAGAATCGTAGCAAACATCAAAAAGCGAGTCACATTTCACAAAATTCTTTTAATTTTCAATAACAAAATAACTTCTTTACATAAAGGGTTCAACGATTGCTTACCCTTAAATGTTTTGCCCGCTTTGACATGCTATAAGGTCAGTCCAAACTGGGAACGTCGTCAGATAGTGCATTGCACTGTCGCATGGAGCCAACAAATTTCTAATTAAAATGATCCGTACAACGAAAATATTTACGCCTCGAATTTTTGCATGTTATGTTTTGTTTGCTTCAGAGTTTAGAAGTTTGTCCTTAGGCAAAAGCACAAAAAAATTGTCGAAAGTTTTGAAAACCAACGGTAAACTTGCAGACAACACTTTTCTAAAGCTGCCATGTTTTTCTTCTTCTAAGTTTGAGCGGCAGTAGAGCATTATGGGTATTAAATTCTTTTCCAGTCTTCCCTTGCTCGAATCGAAATTGGAATGCCTCTTAAGTATTTCAACTTAGAGGTTCAACTTAGACTAAACAATAACAATGTTTTGTATTTAATAAATATTAAATTAAATATAATAAATATTACTAAATATAATCGGTCGGATTCGGCGATGTTTGTCCATGGTTTTGGAAAAATTACAAAAACAAACCATGTGATACTACTATTATATTAAAAGGGGTAAACAAATAAGAAGACAGAAATCGTACTATTTCTTTTTCATTTTCCATAATTAAAACAAGAGTGAAGGATTCTTTTTTTCTCGACAATGAATTCTTCGATTTGGGTAAAAAGTCCAACACTGGAATGAAACAAAAAGCGACTAAATCGACTTAAAACAGTTTAACTTTTATCCAAGCTTTGTGAACAAGTAGGTTAGCTTATATTAAGTGTTAAAAAATCGTCTCGGCGCAATCCATATACAATATCCATCGATACCATCACGACTTCCCATTCCTGCATCTCGGGACAGGCTCTCCATCCTGTCTTGGAAAGTTTGCCGAATCGCAAGAAAATGTGAAAGCAAAATTTGAAATAGCTCACACAGGCGATCGCTTCCATTTTGAAGAGTCATGTACATTATAAAAATAACACTGCAAAGTTGGTCTGCACGAGAAAAATAATACTCTGCAATGTTGAAATCAAAGGTGCGCTTTTGAGCATGTGCTTCTGTTGCGAAGCGGGGCAGAGACAAAATGAACTCTTCCTCTTCGGATCGCGCCATACTTTTCAGCTGACTCCGTAACATAAAACTCCTCGACTTTGATTTTCACCAGAAGCTCTGGAGAAAATCATTTTTGACAGGTCAATTGTGTCAACGCCGCCTGGTAAAGATCTGTCAACCTTGAAAAATATATTTCAACCTTGCCATAAAATTGGTCCAACCTTGCCGTAATTTTTTTCAACCTTTGAACTTTGCAAATAAAACTTCTATCAACATTGAAACTTGAGCATGCCAAATTTGACACGTATTTCTTTCAACATTGACAAGTATTTCGTTCAAGGTTGACAAATATTTCGTTCAAGGTTGACAAGTATTTCGTTCAAGGTTGACAAGTATTTCGTTCA
>JAOBBB020106449.1:0-11197 GCA_025331005.2 Zoanthus gigantus
CTTCATCAGGTAGAGTGAATAAAAAATTTCACTCTACCTGATGAAGACCGCAGAGTTGGTCGAAAATTTGTACAACTTTTTATACAGATCAGATTTCTAAAGTTTTAAACATGATTTTAACTGATCGCCCTACGTACATACAATTAGAATAATGGACAATTTGAGGAAACCGAGGTTTACAGCAGGAACTTAGTAAAAGCAAGCTAACGTTTAAACAATTATGTGCTATAGTGAATACGTATCGAATTGCAAACCATCCGATTGGAGCAGACTAGTTTTATATACAGATTATATCGTAGTAATATATCTTCTTTGGTTTTGAAATTAATCAAGTGGCATAACCTTGATGAGATTTGGTACTGCTCCCCCAGTAATATAACATATTGTAACCCACCCATTGACTTTTTTGCGCTATTATTGGCTAAAATGCATCACGTGATACAAAATCGCAGGACGGGTATAAGGCGATATACCCCTTCCGATCCGATATGCGTCTTCCGATTTTGACCGCCATTTGTAAACAAAACAAACATTTGAAAATCTAACATTTTAATGGAAAATCAAGAAAACCGTTTTTTTAAAACTAGATGCGAAGCTATAAAAATCCTTGTTCCCAGAACTGTGCCAGGAAATACAAAAAACAAAACAAAACAAATCAAAACAAAACAAAACAAAACACAGAATTAGTATGCGGTCAATGTCTTTGAAGGTTTGGCTGAGTTCACACAAATTTTGTTCGTAGCGGATTCGAGCGGAGCGCTATGAACTAAATATAATCCTTCATGGCTCGCTGATATATTGGACAATATAATGCCCTTGGCAGATAGATTATCCTCAAAATTTCACAGTTGCTTCACTTCTCGGCAAGCTGGTCATTTTACGGACACTCTATCAGCTCCGGTCTGATATACCTGCCGCCGGAAGGGGTTGATTTACTAACTATCCGCCGCCGCTGATCAGCGGCATCAACCAGTGTCATTTACTGAGCCCAAAAAGTTGCTTAATTTTAGGGATCATTCAGGTTATGAGTTGCTTAGTAGAAAATGGTTCTTGAAGGCGATTTTTTAAATCTTTATTCTCAATACTCAATACTTCAAAAGAAAAACTGCAAAACATCAAAAAGTTGCTTCTCACAGTTGCTTACGGTTAGACAACTCAGCCCTAAAAGTTGCTTAGATTTTGGGCAAGTGAACCCTCGTGGCTTGTATTATGAAAAAATAAGTTTATAGACCTTTAGGAAGGAAGATAAGACCCTATTGATACACAAGTTTTGAACTCTCCAAGAACGTTTCCGGCTGGAAAGTACCTTGCAACAACTACAGTATACGCAATGCCATCCTTTTCGTATTCCGCTGACCCTATTCCAAAACTGTGACTCTCTTTCCACACAAGCTGTGATGAAACAACAAAAATACATTTAATTCACCAAACATTGATCAAAGCGTTCTACGTCTGGTATTTTAGGATTTAATATCAGCGGATTTTACTGGGAACTATATTTGCAGTTAAAATAGCAGTAATTATAGTAGTTGCATTAGGCAACCAGTAATATTTAAATGAAGAAGTAGTAATAGTAGTAGTTAGTAGTGTAACCGCTAATATCACTTAGGGAACACTGTGTAAAAGGCCCATTAGGCCGCGCGAGGAGTGTGGCAAAAGCAGGCAGTTTTGTTACCCGAAAAACGTTTTCTTACCTTGCCACCTCGCTTGATAGTTTTTTGTTAAATAAGCAATTCAAACCTAGAAATATTTTGCAAAATCTTACGTGGACTTTTTCAGCAGGCATTTGATCCCATTTTTCGAAGTCAACCTTTGAAAATATGCTCCATAGGTAAATATAGTATACTACTACTAAAATTAAAAAAAAAAAAAAATGACTCGGGTTCAATTCCCGGCCAGACCAACACTCGGGGTCTTGAAATAATTGAGGAGAAGGTGCTACCTTTGCTTCAACATCTACAAATGGTTAGACTTTCACGTCTAATCGTAGGCTCAATCTCCTGACCCTCTATCGAGGGACTTAAAAGAACCCACACACATCTATAGCAAAGAGTAGGGTAGTGATCCCGATGTTGTGTGGTCTACTGAGAGCATTATTAACATATAAAATATTTGTGAGCCGCTGTAGCAGGTGATCTAACTCTCTCAACGGTCAACTCTGTACTTGCTTGTAAAACGCATTTGAACATATTCACACGGTATATTGCGCTGATATATAAATCCGATAGTATTATTATTTTTACTAAGAAATGTTTACAGCAAGATGTACACTGGAAATGAGATTCTCTCGAAGGCAAGCCATGTCTTATAGCCTTAGTCTTCGAATACTTTTCTTAGGATCCTTGCTGTTCCGAGTAAGGCTGCTTTTTGTAAGAGTTCTACTGTTGTTGTGACACCAATCGTATTCAGATGTTTTCCTAGGTTGTTTGTAACTGTTCCTAACGCACCAACCACTATTGGTATCACCGACGTCTTGATGCTCCACAGCTTCAAATTATTATTATTATTATTATTATTATTATTATTATTATTATTATTATTATTATTATTATTATTATTATTATTACAAGCACAGAACATGTAAACGGACAGACTGGAAAAACCAAAAAATTTAATTAACCAAAACCAGCTTAGTCTTTATAACAACAACAATAAAAACAAACAACATTATTATTTATACGGATTTTTAAATTAAAGTAGCTATAAAGGTAATTTTTCCGAGCCTAACACACACACACGCACAATTGGCCAGTATCAAAAATAGCATAATACTCTTTGTTTGTCCCTCCAAAATTTTGAGTAGACGTTGTTTTTATTTTCTCTTAGGACTTACAATGATCCCAAGAGAAACTGGAAACAATGTTTATACAAACTTTTAGAGGGACCATCAACTCAATTGATAGGAGGCAAAAAAAAAAGTTAAATCCTTTACGATCCAGGTAGCACATGGAGCCCGCGCTTATCTCGATAGGAGGGAAAACAGTTGACCAGCGGTGTGGTGGATATGACTGAGGGATCACCTAAGGACAAATCCATAAAGTCCTGCATCCTGACCACTGAGCCACACTGCTTCCTGCCTTATATTAAAACAACAGTTATAGTAAATGAAAGTTGAAGGTTCATTTAAGACTAACTCAGTTTTAGTGATAATAAGGAATATGAGGAAAAGATAACAAAAAGTATTTTAAAGTTTGTTTATGTAGCTTGCATGAATGCGCAATATTTGAACTTCAGTTCTACAGAAATTAAAATCGGTTTTAACTACAACAGATCATACCTGAGTAAAATTTGCTGTTTCGAAGCTGAATCCTGGTTTCTTAAAAACATAATTTTTTACTTCTGAGTACCAGATATCGGTAACGTTTGTGCTTGTTCCTGAAAAGAAAACAAAGAACAGTTATTGAAGAGCCCAATTACAGAAACGTATCGAATTATCCCGATTTCAGTGTAACTTGAGTTAACAATAACTATTTTCAAGAGTTGTTACAGTTAGCAAATGTTTCATTTATTAAATTTGTATTTCAAATGACGCAAATCGAAAAATGAATTCTCTATTGATTTACTGAGGAAAATGACGTTCGATTAAAGTGTAATGGTAAAAAGTTATACATTTTTAAAGCTTTCAGTTAAGCGCTTACATGTCGCATAGTTAAAAACTCCCAATAGATGAGGGGGTATTTCGTTACTTTTTTTGCAGTAAACCGCTGTATTTAAGCGAAACATCACTGTTTTGTTTACTTTGTCTTAAGCGCATCATTACTAAGAAGCTACAATTTCTGTAAGTACAGTTTTAGCAAAAGCGATAATCTATGTCAAGGATATTGTTTGGAAAACAAGGCAATAGTTTTGACGATATACCGAGCTTTAAGCTAAAGTTTAAGTTTTTGAAGTGGTTGAAAAAGCTATGCACTCACTCTTAGAAATACTCGACAAAAGAGATAAAACCGGCAAGCGTCCTTTTCGACTTAAAAAACAACAAATTGTGAATGGCAGACTCTAAATTTACTTTTTTGAAAGAAAATTTTTCAAATTTTGAGCCTAAATTCCAGTTTTTAGAGCGACCAAAAAACCCGCTAACTTTAGTAAGCACTCGCCGTCGACTACTTGAACCTCACTGAGTAGAGAAGATATGAGAGTAAATTGTCCAGTACATTATAAACATCAGAAAGACAGGTAGCAATCTCAACAAAGACCTTACATCTTCAACCTGTGAATCTGAAAAAGATCCACCATATCTGACTTTTGCTCTATCCAGCCAGCTGACAAGACTGTATCCTTGAATGGAGTTTCTTCTGTTCTTTAAAGCCTGAGAAATAATTTTCAATGTGTCAACCAGAATACTGCCACCAGGTGGTTTTGCAATGTACTTGTTTCTACCCAGCAGGAACATGATAACAGTCAGTAAAATTGATAAACCTATTATAACATAGCCACAAAAAAATGATACGTTCTGCTGGACATATACGACTCCTGTAAAAGCAATAAAGGAGCCAATGTTTATAAACCAATAGAACCAGTTGAAGAATCTCTGAACAGCTCTGGGGCCATCATTTTGCACCTGATCAGCACCAAATGGTGATACATTTGCCTTTATTCCTCCAGTCCCCAGAGCAATCAAAATTAGACCAAATGAAAAGAATGTTATTTTGACTGCTGGACTTATGCAATCTTTCTTGTCACAATGCATATACCGAACATAGATATTCTTTGATCGCTTTATATCATCTGCGGCAACTACAATGATGAGAAATGTTCCCACGGTATACACCAGTGAACAGGTGTATATGGTATTAAATCGCCCCCAGAATGAATCTGCTATCCATCCAAAAAACATTGGAGTGAAGTAGCAGGTTCCTGTTGAAAATATAAAAAAATAAAATAATTAATAATAATTATAAACATAATAAATAGCTGTACCAAAAGCAAGGTAGAACCATTTTGAAATCAAGGCAATTTTATGTAGCTTGTTAACTGGGACAACATGACTGCAATATGAGAAAGAAAGGACTATGGGATGACACGACCATGGGTGAACTAATTACGCGGCGAGAGGATTATAGGATAAATAAACTATGAGTGAGCTGAGTATGACATTAGAGAACTATGGGGTAAATGGACCATGAGTGAGCCGAGTATGACATCAGAGGACTATGGGGTAAATGGAATGAACGAAGAGAAAACAATTTTTAAGCCCTTGGCGGGAATTGAACCCCACATCTTCGGTTTACTAGTCCGATGTGTTAACCACTACACTACAAGGACTAACCACGCTAATATAATATACTTTCATTGATAAAGACACTATAGCATAGATGAAGACACTATGGCATTGGTGAAGACACTATTGTAAGGATGAAGAAACTATGGCATTAATCAAAACATTTATTTATTTATTTATTTATTTATGTATTTATTTATTTATTTTTTTTTTTAATAAATGATGAAAACATGGCATTGATGAAGACATTGTGGCATATATAAAAACCTCGTTGTAGGATGGAGACACTGTAACAGACATAAAGGCACTGTAGTAGGGTGAAGGCAATGTGACACACATTAAACCAGCGGGGCATACATGAAGCCACTGTGGCATGCATGGATACACTGCATTTTGCACAAAACATAATGTTAGGCATAAAGACACTGTGGTATTCATACAAAGACAAACGAAGACATTGTAACATGTATGAAGACACTATTGATTAAACAAAGCTAAGTGAAATCCTTTACAAGCCAAGTGGCCCATGAAGCCAAGTAATCAAAGGAGCTGGGATAATTACCAGAAAAATATTCAATAGTTGAAGTTTTCGTTTTTCAATCATTGTGAAAGAGAAAAAATGTGCCAAATTTTAATCCAAAAAAGTTATAAACAATGAATAAATATAAAAATAATCGAATAACAGGTTTCAAAGTTTAATTTTTTTGTTTTTAAATGAAAGAAGAGAATTAATATTTCAAAGTAAAAAATAGCTAAGACCTTAGTGTTTTGGGCGTTTGCTGTTTGGCAAAGAATGATCCAATCTAATGTACAAAATGTAAAGAAACCAAGAAACTCTGGCTTTTTTTTTTTCAGTGTTTTACCTATTAAAATATAACTTGGCTTTGCATTCATTCCCGCACGTTTTTTTAGGGGCACTGAGGAATATCTCGATTGTAGTGGAAAGATTGACATCATTAATTCCACTCTTGGCAAAGCGCTTGGAGGTGCTTCAGGTACATTGTTCATACATCTGTCATCTCTAATTGTTTTATCAAGGCCTGGTTATTAGTGCTGCCGAAAATTATGGGACAATATGAAAAGTTCAAACTCTTCAAACACAATTTTCATAGCTTGAATGAAGTTGATGAAATCAGTTATTTATGTAGTTTGTTGAGTAATTTGATGTTATGAAAGGGAAAAAAATCAAATTGGAAACCATTTTAGGTTGCAGAAACTTTTGCGGCTTTAAATTGTGCATTTTAAAGAAATGTGGGTGAAATGTTTGAGTATGTTTGAGTTACTACCTATTTTCAAATGTGCTAGTAAAGGATATCAAATGTGCTAGTAAAGGATATCAAATGTGCTAGTAAAGGGTATCAAATGTGCTAGTAAAGGATATCAAATAAGCTAGTAAAGGATATTTCAAAAGGAAGGTCATAAACAATCTTATTGATAAATATGACTTAGTACCCTAATCTGTTTTGTCTTCTTGTTTAAAATATGACTTAATACCCTAATCTGTTTTGTCTTCTTGTTTAAAATATGACTTAGTACCCTAATCTGTTTTGTCTTCTTGTTTTTTGTCCTGTATTGTTAAATTATTTTTTCTTTTATATTCTTTCATATTATTTTTTATTAATTTTACCTCTTATTTATATTATTCTCTTACATGCTAGAAGTGTAAATACTGGCCCTATCTTTAAGCACTTGCAAGTTCTGTAATATTAATTATGTCATCTAACTCGATTAGCGTTTGCTATTTTTAGATGACTCGCACATTATTCTGGCCTTTTTTCTTCCATATTCTGGTATTTACTCTTCTTATCATATATTATTGTACAAATAAAGAATTTTGTTGTTTCCATCTTAAAAATGACCTCATGGAGCGATTGTAACGGTTATGTATGCAACCTAACCCTTCCTTGCACCAGAGTACTTGAACCTGCAAGCGATACACAGTTGATAGCAGTTGGACGTCTCCTTTTCAAATTCATAAGCTTTACATATTTAACCACAAGCCATTGCTAATAATCCAACAATCTATTACACACCTTTAAGTGGAAAAGATGAACCCAGTACAACTGACCTGCTTCCAAAGCCTGTGGCTTCATCACCCAATTGGTAAAAGAACCCCAATATTGCAACGTATGAAGGTTGGAGTACCTTTGGGACCTGCTTCTTCAGGGAGGGGGGATGGGGGTTTAGCTAAAAAGAATCACGAAGATTGTTTCTAAATCCCAGTCACAAGTTCATATTAACATTTACTCTTGCAAAGGTTGAAAGTATAAGTATTTTGGTTTTTGGTATTACTACATCGATTTCATTTTAAAGTCTAGTTGTCATACCAAAGGGGTGTTCATATTCTGAAACTTAAACTTCAATTTAAAATTTTATTCAATGTGTTTGCTAGGTGGCTACACAACAGGTCCCAAGCAGCTTGTTCAGTTACTGCGACAGAAGTCTCGTCCATACCTTTTCTCTAACTCTGTTCCTCCACCTGTAGTGGCCTCGGCAAGTAAGGTGAATATTTTACTTGGTTAATAAGGCCAACATATTAGCCTGGTATCTATAGATGATAAAGTGCATGGCCGAGTCAATACATTGCATCATGGAGATATCTCATGGTTGAAAACCTTAAAATGATGCTGTAAATGATGCTGGAGTTCACTAACACACCCCAATTAATTTTTAGAAACTTATTGAAAGCGTAATAATTGTGGGATGTGGTTAAATTAATGAAAAGCATCAAGTATAGTTGGTTGAAGTGTGCTAGAGGCCACTGAAATGTTCACTAAAGCCATGTAGGTAGCGGGCATTTCCCCTTAAATTTATTGTAAATAATAGCTTAGATGTACACAGATAATCCATAGCCTGGATGTACGCAGCCATGGACAGCCGTTTCGGCTCTTTTAAGCCTCTCTGGCCTTATAATTTTTCAAACCGCCTTTGTGTTTCTTTATAATTAAAGTAACAAGTATAAAATGTATATAGTGTGAATGCAAAGCTTGTATAGCTAGAAATTGAAATCAAAAGCTTTAATGAGACGACTCACGGATACTGCGCATAAGAAGAACTACAATTCAGACCAAAACTAGCATCCTCCATACACAATTTGTTAAAGATTCCTGTCAAAGGGTGAGAGTGTTATCCCAGATTTCCCTTGCTTTTCTCAGTTCCGCTTTAAATTTTCGAACGAATCTGCATCAATAACAGCAAACAATTATACATTGTACCAATTCCCTAAACGAATTAGAGAACTGAACATCGCTTAAACGGTAAAACTAAAGGAGAGCAAGTTTCTGTAAACTGGTAAACGTTGCGGATCGAGGCACTTTATATATAAACAAATCACGAAAAGCAGGCTAGAGGGTTTTATCGTTTTACAATATTTTATGCAAATGAGAAAGCCCCAGCTATAACTTACTGCTACTCCTACGGAGTATCCGTGAGTCAAAAAGGTGTACAATGCTGCAGTGTTATGTTAATTGAGTGTGTGCGGTCTACAAGCTTATGATGTATTTCTTGAGATTGATTTTAAAACTATTGTGTGAGGGATTTTGTTTTAATTTTCTTGGAAGTGAGGTATTCTGTAATGTTGTTCCTGTCTAGTTTGGTAAGAATTAACTCTTGATTTATTTTGAAATAGGCCTTGAAATTGTTCCGGCAGCACTTTGATATGAAGTGAGAACATGAATAGTCCAGCTTAAAGCTTAAATATATTATTTATGTTTAGAAGTCTGTTTAATTGGAATAAATGGAATGCTGCGTCGGTGTTTCTACAGAAACAGTTTTACAAATAGTTAATTTTACACCGTAGTGAAAAGAAGCTAGGGTGTAAGTTTCGGAAGCTAGGGTGTAAAATTAACTATTTGTAAAACTGTTTCGTTGGAAGATTGGTGCTGTATAAACATCTGGGCCCAGTTGTTCAAAAGCCGATTAGCACTAACCCACGGTTAAATATTTAACCAAAGGTCTCGTTTTCAACCTTACAGGGAAGAATTTGACCTATAGTTTTGGGATTAACAAGTTTTTTCCTTTAAAAATCCAAACAGTATTCCTAAAGGATTGTTAAACTTTTCGCGAAGAAGAAATTGCTGCTTGAATTTTCGCTTAACCCAGGGTTAAAGTTAACCAGCCTTTGAACAACTGGGCCCAGACTTTCAATCTTTACAGTACTGGGAGACGTTGATGAGCCTAGCTTGAATATTTGTTCCGAGTTTTCAATTTATGATTGTTATTGCAAAGTTCAAGTCTTTCGTCCATCAGTGGACACTGAATGAGGTTCTTTTCCTCAGGCTGTGCCATGAAACAAACCAGGAACAGTCAAGGGCTAACCTTAGAAACAGGTCTTACCTTGAAATGAAATGAAAAGTTTTCTATTTTTAACATATTTAATTATCTAAATACAAATAGATTACCAGCATTTTTATTTAAGCCCATACACGCAGTTCTTGTAAATATCTAACATAGATGGTTCAACAAGTATGACCTTGTTCACTCCTTCGTTAAATCATCATTTTAATGTTGTTTTTCATCTTTTTCAGGTCTTTGATCTTCTTATGAACGGCTCAGAACTTCCCAAAAAAGTTGCAGAAAACACTCGTCTCTTCCGTACTAAAATGACTCAAGCCGGCTTCTCACTTGCTGTAAGTCAACCCTTCGTTGATCCTACTAAAAATTTAAAAACGCAACTGATCGTAAAGATGTTGTTCGAGATGTTGACAATCATAGTGAGAAGGAAAATGCTCATGATATTTGTGATAGTGAGCTGATGATGGAAAATGTTGTTATATAAGAAATAACCACCTCAATTTAAATAGGATTATTTTAATTCTGTTTAAATGCCATTAGATATATATTAGAAGTTAATACGTTCTTATCATTTTTAACATAAAGTTTTCAGAATGCTAAAAATGGTGTTTTAGAGCTTTTCATCTACCGTTAAGACCCCGGTTTTACTTGGTTACTGGACTCTGTTTGTTTTAGTAGTTAAGTATGAATTTCACAAGGATTAGATAACCGTAATGATGTCCTAAAAATTAAAAGTTTTTTACCGCTTATGCAGCTTCGTTTAATTTCTTTTAATATACAACCTTCGTTCACTGTAACAAAAATCCGCACGCGCAATTGGTCAAAATCCATCACGTTGCTTTGACATATATTTCGATACCGCCACGACCGTGCATTAACTTGATTAACCTTTTTCTTTAACCCCGGGCTTGAAAATGCCCGATTCTTCAATAGATTCAAACCACTGAATGTATAAATCAAAATGATTTTTGGAGCTTTTACTCCAGCGTAAGTTGTCATTTATCCGAGCATACACTCAAGTGATTTTGCAAGCTTTTTAACACACCGTGCAACGTGTGCACGTCCTGAAATTTTCGGGCCTTTCAAACTAGTTTGAAGTTCGGGTTTCTTGTATACAAACGCTGCATTTTGCAACATTTTTGTTCGATTTTTCTGTTTGATTTTTTAAAACAGAATTCAACCATTTTCCAGATTTACTAGAAACTGGTTTTACAATTATTGACGTTGGTTTGCTTTGTTCTGGAGAATACAGGAAGAAAAAATATGCAGATTTCCGGCTTTCATATGTTTACTCAATCGTGGAACTTTTCTCGAAGAATAGTTAAGTTATTCTAATCTTTCATTAAGATATTGAACTTATTTCCCCAAGGACATGCTGATGAATTCTAAATCTAAGTAATTTGTAAAATTGTCTTTAAGCCATGGGTTAAACCGAGAAACAAAGGTTAAAATTTATAACCGCACTGTCGTGTCGGTTAGTGATAGATAAATAACCGAAATTACGTGATCGATTTTGACCAATTACGCGCGCGCATTTTTTACTGTAAACGAAGGTTGCTTATTAAGCCTTAATTAATAATGGAACACTCTTGATAATAGACCATTTTCGAATTACTAATGGAACACTCTTGATAATAGACCATTTTCCAATTACTAATGGAACACTCTTGATAATAGACCATTTTC
>JAOBBB020106545.1:0-13225 GCA_025331005.2 Zoanthus gigantus
GCCTGCCTGCCTGCCTGCCTGCCTGCCTGCCTGCCTGCCTGCCTGCCTGCCTGCCTGCCTGCCTGCCTGCCTGCCTGACTGTCTGCTTGTCTGTCTATCGGCCTGTTTGTCAATTTATTTATCTTTTTGTTTAGCCCTGGATCTAGATTAGTACAACTAGTTTCAAAAAACTTGTCAGGTTTTTTTTTTATGAAAGAAGCTTTTAGATTTTCTTTTATCCCCTTATAGATTTATCTTTACTTGTGTTTTATAATATAGATTGGACCCTAAATCGAGCTCTGCTTGGTCAAGAGCCTATGTTTTATCAGAGTATGAAATCATAGATAGAAAAAGCGTGTTTTAATGCTTTTCGGCGTGTAGAATCTATATTACAAAGCAAATTGCAGCTCATGTTTTCTACATTTTACTCGTGTTCTGAAATGCCCGTCGTATTATATTACAGTCTTATACACAGCTTAGACTTCAATTTGTTAGTTTGAAACCTTTATCAATAAAGACTTAAAACACACAAAACAAAACATCAAACTGATGCGAGATCATTTGACCAAACTGCGTAATAATCTCGAAACTTTAGATTTAGTTCAATTCAGGTTAAATTTCTTTGTCGATTTGCAGAAAAATATTTTAAATTTTGTTTCCTCAGTTTTTTTTTAAAAGTAGAACTTTCTTTCGTGTATTTCTTTTTGTAGATTTTTTTGAATAATAATGAGCGTGCTTAAAATTGTTCATCACAAGTATCTCAAATGTTTTCACTATACTTCAATTTTTACAATTGCTGTGACGTCTTGCTCTAGTGAAACCTTTTTAAGTGCATTTCGCATTTCTTTAATGATGTTAGGCCTGGGTGGTAACCCTTTTTAAAAAAAAAAACAAACAGGTTTTTTGGCCAAAATGAAATAAATATACGTTAAAGAGAATATAATATCGGACCCCCTGTAAGCCCGGAGCCCTCGGCCACTCGTATCTCTAGATTATACACTACTCTATGGACTACATCTACTCCATTATCTATCTATTTACCTATCATTTATTTATCTAGATATTTTTTCATTTATCCATATAACGTTACATTAATCGTACATATGATAAGTATTAGCCGTGTGTAATCACGGAAACTATTATAGACGTGGACTGTTTTCACTGATACGTCAGTGTAATAGAATCATATATCAAACATTTTATTGAGAATAAACTTAATTTATTTATTTTAAGAAAAAAATAATTACCAGGATTGTCCCCACACATGTGTTTCAACCTTATTATCATCAATAAGTGTAGCAGTCAAAGCTTTTATGTGGCTTGTGGTTGCATACGAAAACATTTCATTCTCAGTTGATGTGCTGACTTTTAACCAAATGCAGCTGGTTGAGGCACTGAAAGATGGAATTGACTCCAGAAGAAAGTAGCTTCCAACCGTCTTTGTAGAAAAATGTGCTACAACTAAAAATAGCAGAATGACTGTTAGAAAAATCTTTTTACTGTTATTACCACTACTCCAATACTACTAAACATATTACTATACCACTATTACTACTATTACTACTACTACTACTACTACTACTACTTACTACTATTAATACTAGTACTACTACTACTACAACTACAACTACTTCTAGTAGCAGATAGTCAGACAGAACGAAGGATAGTCAGACATTCAGACAAATCTACCTTCGTCTTCGACCTCGCTGTCCCACAATACCATAAGGCACTAGACGAAAAGGGCTATATAACATCATAAACCTTAATGCAATCGGCCAAGCCAAGCAACAACCGAATGAACCAGCAATGACAAAGTAATCTGTGTTTTAACCCCCCAAATTACCAAAAAACTGCTTCAAGACAAGATTTAAAAACCACACGTTATCATTACTGCACGCTAGCGCAAAAAGCTCGTCAGATCTTAGGAGGAGCCTATTGTAAAACACGTATTGTGAAATCGGCTACCTCAATAAAGATCGACTATTATTATTATTATTATTATTATTATTATTATTATCTGAGCATTAAGGACAAAAACATTAAGCATCCAATGTTGTCGAAATGAAAGTGCAGGCAGTTTGTACTCTTTAAGAAAATGTCCTTTAAGTTGTTTATTAAAGCATACTTCTCCCAACGCGAAATTTTGGTTTTTTTACCTGCGCCAGCCGAATTCTGACAGTCGTTTCCGGTGTAACCAGTCACACAAGAGCAGCTGTAGCTGTTAACTCCATCACTACATGTTCCGCCATTTTGACACGGGTCGGGTGAACAGTCGTCGACATCTGGTAAAACGATAAACATTCGTAGTTAGTAAAAACATTATCATGATAGTTTTTTGTGGCTGTTTTTTAACACCTATTTATCAGACAGTTGCTTCCAGTGTAACCAGCCACACAAGAGCAGCTGTAGCTGTTAACTCCATCACTACATGTTCCGCCATTTTGACACGGGCTGGGTGAACAGTCGTCGACATCTGGTAAAACGATGAACACTCGTAGTTAGTAAAATAAAAACATTATCAAGATAGTTTCTGTGGTTGTTTTTCAATACCTACTTATCTAACAATAGTTTCCAGTGTAACCAGCCACACATGAGAAACTATAGCTGTTAACTTCATCACTACATATTCCGCATTTTCAAGATTTGCTTGGGGAATAATCGTTAATGATATATAGTGATGGTTAACAGGCGCGTATCCAGCCAGTTTTTTCTGGTAAGCCTGGATTCACAGGTTGACGAGGCTTTAGCCGACACAAAACTGTTTCAAATAATTTTTTATAGGTTCAAATGGAGACGAAAAAAAAGCAAAATTTCTTTTTACAATGATGGATTAATTGGAAGTATTTCCAGCCATTCCAAAAGGTCTAAAGAGAAGTTCACTATCTGTTCAATCAACTTCAGCAAGGACCAGAGCAAGAAAGGAACATTACATAGCAGAATGATTTCGAGGAAATGAAAGAAACAAGAAAAACGTCCAGAAGAACATGTTTAAGCGTTCAAATTTTGGTTGGTTCAAAACAATGACGAAGATACATTTGAATTACTTATCCGATGACAAGAAATTAAAATCCAGGTTATAGAGATGAAACGCAAGTAGAAACGGATCCGAGTTATTTAGAAAAGCAAACCTAGCGAGAAACAAGAGGGAAAAAGACGACACTCCCGAGGATACAGCATATCATGTTAAACAAAGGTGTATTGTTGAAGGCTGTAGTCAAGAGCAACCACCATGGACGTGCGTCAAGTTTAAGAAGTTGTCAGTGTTTGTTTAGCTGCAGATCACGAAAGCAAAACATGCCCTAATGAAAGATTATGTGGTGTGAATGGTTGTCAGTGCAATAATTAAAGCCGATACCTTCGTCATTTCAGCAAAAAAAAAACAACTTCACAATTCAACCCAAGAGAGGTGAAAAGGCCTGCGATTAGCGAGCCTTGAAGTAGCGCTGTTCATTCTGAAGTCTTATACCCATAAACTAATTTGACAAGTCAGTCAAGGTCACAATCTACACATCAAGCCATGTACGTTTCATTAATGGTCTTTTCTGCCTAATGGGAGTGAAAATGTAAACTTAAAGTAAATCTAAATGCGTTACTAGAGCTTTGTTCAACTGGTTCGTATGTAATCGAAAACGCTACAGGGGAGCTGAGGCCTTAATGTCTGAGTCCCAAACTCTTACCATTTCCGGAACAGGTAGGACAGAAACTGTAAAACAATCAAAGTTATTTTGTCAGTATACAGTCTTGATGCTGGTTTCTCGGGGTACCTACACGTTCTTGACGACATGGCCGGTTAGGCATACCGTTAAAGAAAGGAGAAGCAAACTTTGAAGTGAAGTCAAGTCGCTATGGTTCAACGCCAAAATCATTCCCTTATTCTAGAAAGGCTTGGGAATATTCAAAGCTTATAATCAGATTATCAGCGATTACATGAGCAAGAGTTATTTTAGGAAAGTCTCAAAGACCAAGAATGACACACTTCCAAGCTGTAAAAAAGGACATGATGACAGCCAAAGTACGTATTGAATGACGCTATATGTTCAGGCCCAAAGCTTAATATAGGAACTGACGAATGTACTTAATCGACTTCGTTGCTCCCCTTTTGACTTATCAGCAGACATATTGGAAATGCTTTTGGAAGTGTCAATACGAAAAAAGGATCGACTATTCCGCAAGTGTTTGTGGCAAAATTTTGAAAGTTCAAGAAAACCCGGCGTTACAGCGTCCCCCTTTTGTGCCCAGTCATCAGACACACGCGACATCTCATTCAACCAAGTCTCCAAAAGCTGTAGAACAGTGGCTAGTTTGATGTATGATGAAAATGTTCTAAATAAGAGACCACTCAAGACGTCATGGAACGTCGTCGTTAGCTTTTAGAGAATGCGGGGTTTAAGATTCGCAAGTGGTCTTTAAATAAAATCAAAGTCATCAATGATGTTCTTACGAAAGACGGGTTCCCAAGTGTCGTTCTCAGTGATGGTGGCTTGCTATCTGTCAAGACCCTTGGTGTTCTGTGAAAGCGAAATTAATATGTATTTTCATTCAAAGTTGAACTGCCCAAAAAAAGGAGCAATACACAAAGAAAAAACCAAATACGACCCTGTTTGACCGTTTACAGTTTCTATCAATGTTCACCGTAAGAGCAAAATACCTTATGCAACAACAGGCATTAAATGGAACGAAGAACTACCAAACCTCCTCAAGAGAAAATAACATAGATGGGTGTTAGAAATTCCACAATTCTTCGAGTTCACAATTCCTCAATATCTTCGCAATCCAAACCTAACCCACAATCAGCCTTACGTCTTTTCAGATTCGTCTAAAGATGATTACGCTGCTGCAGCAGATCTTGTTTCCTGTTATCCGAACAGCAAACCGACTTTCCGTTTAATTGCCTCAAAGAATTGTGTTGCGTCGTTGAAAGCAAAAACTTTACTCACCTAGATTGGAACTAATGCAAGCAGTTTATGTGCATTCTAAAGAAGGTCTCAGTTGACCAAGCATCTTATTCGACAAATTCTTTAAACGTCTTTAACTGTATTTCCAATCATAGCAGAAGTTTTTTAGGCCTTTACTGCGAAGCGGATCAGCGAGATCCATGAACACACCGAACCTGAGCAGTAGCGTCAGGCCCGCTACCAACGTGGTCCTAGTGCTCATTTTAGTGGCTTCAAGTTAGCTACTAGCACGTTTGTGTTATCTGTACTTGACGTTTATCATCACTGAGCCACATCCCACAAGCATTGCACTTTCGTTTTCATTGTGGTACATTTTAAAACGGACCAGATAATCCAAACGCTACTGTACTTGAGTAAGTGTTTTTACTCCGAGAAAGCGATGGCGCTGAAAATAACAACTGATAGGAAATTTTTGAAAGCAATGGAGAAAAGAGCTGTTAGCTACCCTAATTGTGCGCAAGAAGTGGTTTAAGCCATATCGTAACTGCGAGACTGGTGACGAGGTGGTTTAGGCAGAACCAATAGCAGAACGCTAGGTCGTATTACAAAGACCTACCCAAGTGGGTACAGATCTAGATGAATTAGTTCGAGTAGCCAAAGTGAGAGTTGGAGACGCAGAGTTTTTGCATCCTATCCATTGTTTATGTCTTTTGAAATATAGTGATGGACGGTAAAATAAACTTATAAGCATGAGTTGTATGGACCAGGTTATGAATTTTGTTAGGACAACTAGCTCCACCTAATAAATTGAATTTGACACATTAAAACATAATGGCTATACAGAAAAGTTTTGAGCTCATGCAAACATTACGTATTCAAAAGATGGATATGTCTCCGAACTTTTTCCCTTTTTAAGTCACCTGACCGTGTGACATTTTGGATCTTCCCAGTTTTGTAGACAAAGTTTAATTAAACAAAAATGAAGTTTGTAATCGCTCGTTTTTGAATTGGCCATTTACTTGGATTTTACGGTGAGGTAATATAAAGCAATAATATAACTTTTTATTATTATTTTGTTCTCAGTTCTTTATAACGCGAATATCAACTCCCTAAAGTGTAAAAAAGTACTTAATCAATGCAGATATCATGGAAAAAACAACACTAAGACTGTACAAACGTACTTGTTTGACAGTTTGTTCCGTTGTAACCCGGTGTGCAAGAGCAATGGTAGCTGTTGTTTAATAAAACATTGCATGTTCCGTTGTTTAGACACGGTCCTGAAAGACAGTACTGGAAATCTGCAGTGCAACAAATTAAGGCAAAACGTTTGAGACTGAATGGTAATCATTACACACTGATCACGTTTCTGTTTATCTTTTACATTCTGTTTTACTAACCTCTCTATAATTCTTTTCCTCCAATCTTTATATTGTTTGCCAAACAACTTTCTTTATAACTTTTCAAAAGTAAAGGTAATATATAATATATATATATGTAATATAAATATATACAATATTTACTCGCCGCTGATTTTAAAATTTATCTGTATGAATCTTTCAAATTCAGCTGATTTTATAGACTAGATTTTAGTCTAAAGATGAGACGGATTTTTGTTACTCAATTACGCAATGTTTTGCTTAACTTACAACCTAAATGTTACGTAACCAAAGTCAAGTGGTACGTCCGTCACATGCCATCTGATTTTCAACTCAGTTCTATTAAATATAGTTTTAAAGCTACACGCTTTTTTTATAAGAACCAGTGAATTTTTCCGAGCCTCGTTGTTTTTAATTTTTTGGCGATTTGAGCCTCAAATTGTTCTTAATTTGTTCTTAATTTCTACAAGCAATTAAATGGGAAAAAATTAAGCCTAAGGTATTACAATACATGTACATGTATTAGGAAACGAATTGCTTGGTGGGAATTGATGAAGTTGAGATAATACTTCAAACGCAGACTACTTTGCTCTGGACAGTATGCATTTTAACATTAACATTGTATTTATATGACGAGGTTTCAGTTGTTGTTTTGCGTTACTCATTCTTTTAAGGCTTTCCATTTCACAGTAAGTTGTTTGCTAACTTCAGTATATAGACTTTACAGTGTAAGGCAATGACAATGATTAAAAGAGAAACAATGCGAATTCATGTTTTCATTCTATATTGTCTCAGCCTGAGCTTGTTCTTAAACTGTTTTTAATTTTTGGCCAATCTGGGCCTCGTTGTTCTTATAAAGTTGTTCTTATAAAAAAAAAAAAAAGAGTATAAGACGTTAAAACTTACATTCGCATCTCTCTCCACGATATCCAAAAGAACATGTGCATACAGTTGTTTCGCAATGTACACGACACGTACCGCCATTTTTGCACCACTTGCTGTCGCATGAAGTCTACATGACAAAAAGTCAGCAAAGCATTGTGATGATTGGTTGTAAGTGCAACTTGACGATGTTTAAAAAATTAAAACAATTTTTGACCTAATAAATTGAAAGCGAAGCGTACTTTGTCCGGAAGGATTTTTTTGCAAACCCTAATAAAATGTTTACTGATTATCTCGTTACAATCCAATTTACCAAAAGACGCCCCACCAGTCGAACCACTTGTGAAATCCTTCATATATTGATCATAGATTTTCCTTGTTTAGGTTTAGATTGGCAGATACATTAAATATCCAGTTTCTCTCCATTAGTGTTTTTTGAATGAGCTTAATGATTGCTAACTTTTATTCCTAAAAACAAAATAGTTATTATTATTGCTTCAGTACCTTTTACACACTTTCAGTTGTTGTCAGAGATAATCAATTAAAGATTATCATTTGCAGACATCCAATGTAGCAAAAACTCATTTCAAGGAGGTAGCGCACTTGACGGTTATCATTTTATTTCAAGCAACATTCCACAAGCGTTACGCTTTCTATAGCTACTGAAACATTTTTGGTAATGACTTATAATGGAGTTGAAACATTTGTTTAAGGTAAGGGTTTGCACTGGTCTTGAAACATTTGAGGTAAGGGCTTATGTTGGAATTTAGGTTTGTCTTGTAACTTATAATGTAAATGTTTGTTGTTAAGTCAATTTTAACAGCAAGAATGACATTATCTAACTAAAAATCCAATACCGTAAGAATTAAAATGCCTCATCTTGTGCACAGCAAGTCATTTTAGTTTTGTCCTTTAACTGTACATGTGAAAAGATTTTTGAGTCTTACCTCTAAGGGTCGGATCTGGCTGAACAAATATGAGCTTCTCGAAACTAAAAATTGTTCTGATTCAAATTTATTCAACTGCTTTGCTGTCAAGCCCTTTGTGTTGAGTTCACAATTTTTTTCCAATATGGTGGTCTTGTAATTTATCGAAACACACCATGTTTCTCGAAGACATTGTCTGGCACACATCATTTCATCGTCCACTGTTATAATCTCAGCAACGCTTCCAGGGAGAAGTTTTTCCTTGAGAGTAAAGACGAGTGCTGCTCTGTAATTTTCACCGTCACACTGTTGGTTGAACATTATAAGCTTTGGGACATCCGAACCCAAAATGACTTTAATAATAATACACCAGAGCATGAGGAGCTGGAAATTCTGATATTTGATGGGAAGAAACTCCATTTTTAAAAACTGAATGTTAGTCTTTTTTTCGTTGTGGTTTCTTCTTACATAGCTATCAATCCAGGGCTCTCCTATCCATGCAGTGTACTCTGATCATTGCTTTAAACAATAAAAAAAATACTTCAGACAATTTATCAAAATAACTTATCTTTCTTGATTAAGAACAGAAGTAGTTAATGGTGACAGCGCATTTGGTAAGCTTGCTGTTTGTTTGGTTTTACTACACATTCACCTTTTGGCAACACAAAATTACTGTGTCACAGCTGGAATAAAAATTTATAAGCAGGGTGCTTGTAAAATGAGGATATGGATGGAGGATATGGATGGAGGATATGGATGGAGGATATGGATGGAGGATATGGATGGAGGATATGGATGGCGGACGACGGATGACGGATGACGGACAACGAAAAAAATTTAAAAAAAGCGGGGAAGGAAAACAAAAAACCAAAAAACAGCGCACTGTGATACTTATGGATGATATAAACACACTGAGATTGTTGATTCTACTGAAATCTGCTCTGGTCAGGGGAGCTATTCATGATCATGATGAATATCTTTTGGAGCCGAAAACATTTTATATCTTAGAGAGGAGAAGGTAATGGAACCGAGTGTGTTGTCAGAATAATAACATAAATTTATGTACCTGTGTTAGTAAATCATCTATATTCTAGTATTTCAAAATATAACTTTAATTTTGATCTATGATCTCCTAATAATGACGTTGCAACTTACCTACTTAAATATGATTTAAAAATCGTAATATCTCAGCAACCAAAATAAAATATTTAAAAAAAAAATAAATATTTCTGTTCTTCTTTACAGGACTTTCTAACAGACCAAATTTTATTTATAGAAAAAATACAGTTCAAGGCTAATTATTGCAGTTCATTGTTTCAAAAAGTTTCGTCAGACTGATACCATGATTTTTTAATCAGGACGTGTGTTGTCTCTCCGAAGGCCATTACAGTGCTACAAAAAGACTGATTTTAGAGGAAAAAAAATTAAATAAATATACCAAGTTTTAGTAGAATTTGGTATGTGCATTTTTCATTTATTCCAAAGAAGGTTGTCTTTACAATACGCTTTACGAATATAGACAAAGTGGCTAGGTAAATAATAATTTTAGTTGAACTTATTTGTTTGTGTTATGGTTTCAGAATTTTTCAGTTATTCAACAAAAGAAGCTGTAATCCTATGCGTCACGAATATTGACTGTGGTAGTTAAGAAAATAGTAGTTTCACTTGAACTTGTTTTATGATTTGAGCGTTTTTCTATTACTTTAAAGAAGGTTTCTGTTACCCTACGCTTCAAGAATATAGCTAAATGTGGCAAATTAAAATTTTTATTAATTAATTGTGTATCAGCGGCTTCCCCCCGGGGTGCGACACCCGGGGAACCCCAGGAAACTGTGGGGCGTTTGTTGAGATTGTCAGGCACTTTTGTCCCCGGGGGGTGGAGTGGATTGACTCGCTTTTGACCATTTGTGGATTTATCCGCGGGCCAACCCACGGGACTTGTTTGGTCAGTGGTTGACTCCCTGCCCCTCAATCGACCCCTCTAAAATATCCTGATGACGCCTATGCGGTTAGTTCGAGTTGAACAGTTACCTATTTAGTCTAGTTTCTTTTTATTATCATGAAATCACTCTGCTGCCAAAAGTTCCGGTGATATTCAAACACAACCACACACATTTTGAAAGGCCCTTCAATATCTATGTAAATTAAATAAGCTAAGCTCAGCAAAACGCCGTTCAAGTTGCTTAGATCAATTTTCGTAACTATAGTATAAAGAATACATCCAATGTACTATAGTTACCAATAAACGTGGCCTTTGTGCCTTTTTTAATACTGTCGGAGATGTTAGTATTAGCAGGACTTAGCAGGCATGTGCTATCTATTTACTTGTGATTATTTTATTAGCCAAGTCTTTCGTTTTATCGTTCCATGCCTTATAATTTTATCGAGAAACCTTTTAGCTTGTTTGCCTAGCACCTGTACGCACGTACTTACAACCACTAGCGGGAAAACAGTTCGCGCGCGCACGTCATGGCGGGAAAGCAAGGAGGAATATTATCCGTTACATACCGCAGAATATGCAACGACTTTCCTGGCTTCTGACTGGCTGTATTTTCTTTAGCATCGGATAAATACATATAGTATCATATGATTTTTGTAAGCATAGATTTTGTTGCTTTTCCTTCTAGTTTCATTAATTTCCTTTTAGACCAATATTGAAACGGAAAGAGTATTGACGTTGTGTGTTCATTGTTGTTTTAGCGAAGTCCTCCACTTACATTCTAATGCCACTGCTATATTCACCTTTCAGATGGTTTAGGAACTGATACGGTGGTGATATTCACATGCATATTTAACATAATAAGCCGTGGTTTCTTCAGTCCATTGTACTATCGATATGAAGAACAACCAAAATCTAGAGCGCGCTGAAAACAGCTACACTGATCACGAATCAGTTCGTAGGAGTAATAAGGAGCCATGGACTCTTTGTTGACGTCTCAAATAACCTCGGGGCTCTTTGACCGTTAAACTACTAAGACAAAATAGTCTCTTTTCCTTTTGTATTTTTGACATCAAATTATAATCATTGGTGCCACACAAGATAATATGATACAAACAAAAAATTATCTTTTAAACATTTTTAAAAATAAACTAGTTAATTGCTTAAGGGCATATACAAGTACAGATAAAATTAATGAGTTCTGCATGGACAGTCTTACTCAGTGAACTGCAAAAACGCGAGTCTAAAACATGACAAGTATTTGCCTTATTTTTCTGACACCTTTCCATGATAACAGAATTGAGAGCAGCATATTTCCCTTGGTTAAACGGAGAGTCTCGTGGCCAAAAGTAGATTGGCTAATTTCACTTAACAATCTACAAAATAGGCCAAGACAGACTTTTAGGTGCCAAGTCTATAACAACAGAACAAAACCGTCCGGCCGTGATAGAGGATAAATATGCTGTTTTCATGGTTCGTAAAACAAATGAATATTCAAAATCGAAAAAACAAAAAAAAACAGAGCCACTGCTTTTCTTTATTTTTACCTTGAGTTAATGAGTAGGTCCATGAGGTAACTGTCAAAAGTGTTCAAATAATTTACGATTGAGAATTGTGCGACATAACAGCGTTCCAGCAGCGTGACGACTGAAACAGTAAATTGTTAGCGTTTTACACACTTTTTTTCTTATAAGAATTGTACTTTTTTCCCCGAGCCGCGCGATTCTTAAAGTTTTGACATTTTGAGCCTATGATAATTCTTAAATACTAGTTTCAATATAGGTCCTCATTTTGCGGGAAAAATATGTTCTGCATGCGGAAAAACGAAAGAGAAGCAAGTCTAATATTTTTATTCTCTTTTGATTGATCAATTAAGGTTTCCATAGAAACTACCATAGTCACGAAAAATGTATATAATCATAAAAGAATTTTATGTGCGGGATGAGTGATTTAGCCTCAGTATGATTCTTGAAATATTCTTAAAATTTCCGAAATTTGAGCTTCGTGATTCTTATAAACTGGATCAGTCTTTTAAAAAAATGTGTATATATCGACTTAGCATTATTTTCCGCGGCCATTACACGTCCCACCGGGGACCAAGTAGTAAAGTGATGTTTTTTTGCTAGTTTTTATACTTTTGTCGAACGGTAGCTGGCTATGGTCAGCTCAGTAAAAGAAGGGCAGCAAGTGGAAAAGTGTTTGAAATAGTTAATGATCTATCCAGAGACAGACTACTATAAAATAAACGTTCAACATCGAATTGAAACCGCGGCGGAAATTCCTGAAATCAGTGAAACTGTTTACAGTTAGAACCGGGACGTTTCTTTTGTTCAAAGCACGAGATCCGGTGGCAATTCTCGGAAGGAAAAAATACAACGAATCGTAAGTTGGATCTTCTTGTTCTTACAACCTAAGTTTTTGTTCACTATCTTTGACAATTTTTTCGAAATCAATGCATGAGTCACAGACTTTGTTTTGTGACAAAATTACATATTAAAAAGTGTCATTTTTTCTTGTTAACTCAACTACATAAGTATTTGCGGTAAACTCAAGTGATTCAACCGTGTTCATATACTATATTAGGCCATAGTAGGAAAAAGACCGTTAGTCGCCAAAGTTGGCCGTTATCTTTTTATTACAGAGGTCAAACGGTTGGAGGCAGGATATTTTCATAATTGAATTGCTAAACTTTATCAAAAGTACTATCTCTGTTATTGGATGAAACTGCTACATTACTATCCAATCATCTATCACATTAGGAGGACCAAAGTCAAAGGTCATATGTATGTAATCCGTACAAGTATTTTATTTTAAAATATGACACAACTTCTATTTTGGCTAGAGTCTTACAAGATATCAGTAATATACGGGCTCTGTATCAACTCAGGATTTTTCGTGAAATTCTAACAAAAGTTTCAAGATACACTCACATTTTTCTTAACTTCTTAAACTTAATCCTGACCCCAACAAAATATCCAATAAACTGTACAATGATTCTCGCGGCGCGAATGAGTTATATGGAGTCTGGTTAGAAATAATCAGTAATTCTGTTTTTGTAATTTCGAGAAGTTTAGTTTTTTACGATACATAATATTTTACGAACGAGCGAAGCGAGTGAGTAAAATATTGTTTTTGCCACGAGAAAATAAATTTCATATCCTCAAGTCACCGTGTAATGTTCTTTTTATTTTATAGACACGAGTGTTCAAAGTGTTCAAAGCTTTGAAA
>JAOBBB020106636.1:0-13224 GCA_025331005.2 Zoanthus gigantus
TAGAAGTTAGGGTCTGGGTGAGGGTTAGTTTGCATGATTAAACAAAAGTACGCCCCAATACGGAAATTTTACCGAAAATCGTCTGATAACTATACAATAGCATGAGAAACAATCCTTATAAACTACCTTTACATGGATAAAAAAAACGTTTTAGGTTTAAATACGATGATTTTGATAATGACGTGGTAAATATTCCGAGCACACAATCGGTTCTTTCATACTTATCGTCTCCAATTCACACACCTATAGTCATGAGTGATGCAACAAAACTTGGTCGATGGTAAATGATTATTTGATAAGTGTTTTTAAAATAATTTGGCAAGGGTATCAGATCACACTAAATTTTGTGTTCTGGTCACATTTTACTTGAAAAAGATAATAAATTGTTTATTGATAAAGCCAAAACTGATTAGGATATAAGGGAATCTACGAGGTTACCAGGGTCAAGTGTTTTACGTAGGCAGATGTATATATCATAAATTTGTAAAGTTTCAATTCGTCGACTATGTTTTACAAAGCGAAAAAGGTTGTAAAAATCTGTATTACTATGACGATCAATTCAAGATCAAAAAGTCGAGCAATATTCAGAGAATGGATAATGTCTAAACTCAGACAAAACTTAAACTTTGAACTTGACGACTAAAGTAGATTATAAACAGCAGTCTAAAGCCCAACAGGAAATTTCCAAAACTGTCGAATCAAAAACAGCAAGAGAACTCCCTATCAGTTATAAACAAAGGTATTGGGTTTCAACATTTTTACATAATTTAAATATTTCAAAACCACTACATGCAGCGCGTCAGGCCACACAGCAACAATACGATAACAACGTGTTCTATCTAAACAAAACTTATCTTGCAGGTAGTTTACAAGGTTATTTTAAATTGAACAATCTCTAGGACTTCAGTTTTTTACCTTCTTGTTGACTTAAAAGTGAATTTTCCGGTATTCAGTACTGTACAACAAAAGTTTATAAATGACTTGGGTTGAATATTTAAGGCACTCCCCCTTTCGATTCCCCAGAAAACTCAGTCTAATGTCTCGTGCGGTAATTAAAACGGAAAACTGTGGCTCAAAAAATTCGATCTGTTTTGCGGAAATACGGATTCAGTAAACCAACCATTGAACATATAAAGAAAAAAATTTAAAGCATGAACGCACACACCTTTTAATAGGAATCCAATTTTCTTGTTTCCTCAATCAGACAGTGCAGATTGATGACTACAGAAATCAAATTTATTGTTTTATTTCAAATTTAAAACGCTTCTCACTAGGAATAAAATAAAATCATCAAAAACTTCGTTTGGTGATCTTTTAGCACGTTTCGACTTTTCTATTATTTTTGTTCGATTTTTGAACAATTGTTGGCCAACTCCCACTCAACGTTTCATCATCCGATGTCGTTTGCCACCTGAAATTACTAGTTCCTGTGATAAATATTCATAAAGTAAAACTACATCTGAGTCAATAACTGTCTGATTCACAAGAGGAAAATATTTTCAAGTGAGTGAACTGAACGGTTAACCATACAAAATGACGCATGAAAGGGATCCTTACCTGTTTTGTTACAGCCGCATTTTGGCCCAAGGATTCCCAACATCATGAGTATAACAAGAAGTAGAGAAGTCACTGAAACAACCAGCACTAAAAATAATATAAGTCGACTAATACAAGAATCCCTAGGAATACTTCCATCCATAGAATCTTCAGAACATTCTGTGTCAGTGTGCCTTGTTCTCGAAAAAGAATTTTTCTTCAGCGGTGAAAGATCGCTCGTCGATTCATAAACTTCGTTTCTCTTCCTTCGAGGACCGCTACCACTCATTCTGTTTTCTTTGAACATCTGATTCCGCAACTGAGGGAGATCTTCGTATTGATGTTTGTCATGAGGCTCTGTGGTAGCCAGATTTTCGTAAGAAGGATTCATATAGTGACATCTTGGATCTTTAAATTCTACGCCAACTTCTGTTGTGCTAATTTGTGGGACCAACGCCGGGTTGAACACGCGGTTCGGATAATCCGTCCTTCTCGCCATCTTCGGTCAAAAGTAAAATTTTATCACCGATGCTTTATTTCGACTTCGGCTTGTCTTGATTGTCCCCAATGAAGGTTTGCTTATATCTTTTGTTTTCGATTTGAATAAACGTGACTTTGTAATAAATCTACCTTAACAACACAACCTTTACGTGTAAGCTCTACACAGATCTGGATTTTGTCGGTGTACATTGTCTGTCTTATCAATGACGAAGTAGCATAGCGCGGGAAGAAAGAAAATATATCCTGATTGGTTCTTTTCTTAGAAGGGACATTTGATTGGTTCCCTGTTTGAATGAATGAAATGAAAATTGTTTATGACAGTGCATGCCTTGCCTCAGGTTTTAGAAACACTAAAATAAAATTGCAGAGCCAGATCAGATTAAAAATGTTAGTTTTTTCTCCGTAATTCAAAAGAAGTACAAAGTAAACGTAAGAAAAAATACGACCACAATTCACAAAAACAATAGCATAATGTCTTAACGAAAAAAAGTAGATGAGCCGTGAATCACGAAATCAAAGACAAAGCCTAACTAATAGTAATAGTACAATTCAAAACAAATATTGTTTTTCAAACTGATTGCTTTTCCGAAAACCTAATTAAATGGAGAAAAAGTTGTATATTTTTTGGACGAAAGTCGATGCTTTTGATCCAGTTTGGGCCAAATGGAGATGAACAGGAAATTCACAATTCGATCCGCGCTTTATTATTATGTGTGTTGAAACCGAAAGAGATCCCTTTTAAACTTTTAGTTACAAAAATCCATCTCACAGAAACTGAAAACATCATTATGTGTATATCAGAAAGAGCCAATAGTTAAGTTTTCTTTTGAGTTTCTTTTGCAAAATATGATTTTGTATTATTTATATTTTTTTCCTAAAATGTTTTTAAACTATATGTAAATGCCGTTTAGACTATAAGTAATATTGTAGTCTGTCACCAGGAATTCTTCTGCAGCAGCCAATCTTTGTCTTTCATTCGATAGTCTAGTTACTTGACTACAAGGCCTTTTGATGGCTTATGCAATGCGCTGTCTTTACAAGTTTTATCTTACACTCTATGCACAAATTAAATATCTCAATTGGACATGCACGAATGACATGCATGCTTTCAACTAACCGCGTCTCGGATCCAATCTGGTTGGTTTGCAGGCGATTGACAAAATTCAGGATTGGCGATTGTGGCGTTTTGACATAACCCAGTCATTCCACTTATACTCTTTTCCGAAACGTATTAAAGGAACGTACGCAACTAGATGTGTGATAGTGTAAAGCCAAAAGAAACCCGGCTATTGCAAAATGGCATTTTTTCCCTTTTTTTCCCCATTCGCTCTTGTATAAACGGAAGTAAAGGAGCCGAGACCAGCAGGGTTTCCCCAGGTACCATGTACCATGGTCTCAAGTACAAAGTGCAGAAGTTGGCGTACGAAAGAAAAATAAAACGAGGGGGCGTTCACCGGTACCGGGCCGGGAGTATGAATTTTAAAAATTCTAGAGCTTTGTTAAAAACGCTACTAGTTTAATATTTTTTTTCTTACTCCCTTAAAAATAGTGTGAATCATTTAACTAGATTTTGAAATGAAAAGTAGATAATTTTTTGGCTCTTATTCTTATTTGTTCAACTTAAGAAATCCGCATCGCAACACATTTCTTACAGAAACTTGGCTGGCTGGAGGGTGCTGGGTGCCCTGGAATAAAAAAAGAATTAGTCCGATTTTTCTCTCTCCATCAGATGCGCTCACGGCATTTTTTTTTTGCACGCACTACGGCAAAAATTCTTCGATTTAAATATTTTTCTTATAAAGACTTATGAAAACTCAATTTGTTCTAATGTCTTTGACTGAGGTCAAGGTAATTGAAATTTTAATTATCAAGTGAATTCACCACTTGATACAAGCTGATGTGTCGGCATTGGCTATACAAACAGCAGGTGTTTTTGCGAGGTAAATATGGTCTCTTACGGATGCATACTATGTTTCAATTACAAATAGTTATATCCGGTAGAAACCTATTTGCATGGACGCGCTTAAAACGGTGTTTGTATTTTGAGACCACATCAATGTAAACTAAAATCTTTAGAATAAAAAGATTTGTCCGGTTGAGATTAAGCTTGACTTTCGTTGTCAACCATTTTTGCCATTAATGTTTGCATTCCACAATTACACCTTATTCTGCCATATTGGTGTGTGTAGAGAAACAAATTGAAAATTTTCACACAATTGAATTAATATTAAATCAACTGAAAAATCACTTTACTAAGGTTGTTTGTTTTTAAACCTCGCTTTTGCCAAAAAGAACTATGATTAGGTTGGTTGTTCTCTTTCGTAGAGTTACAGGAATCATTAGTATTTAGTTAATTAGCCATTGATCCCGAGTTCCTGTCAAGCTGGGAAATTTATTCCGGCTGAGTATCAGAGATAATTCAGTCTGAGAAACAACAAATTTAAGTTTCTTTTGAAGCAGGGTACGTAAAGATCATTGGTTTGTTTCGTTTATTTCTTTGGCTGACATTACGATGCAAAATGTAAATCTTAGGAACTTTTAGTTTTGTGATCTAATGTTTATTGAACTGAAGTTTACCGACGGATTGTTCAGTTGGTAGCACGCATCAGTGTGATGATATCGACCCAGTGGTGGTGTGAAAACAGGAAATCTTTTTTTTTTCAAAGCAAAAAAAAAAACATTCTATTAAAAGCAACGTCTTGTGATTTCTATCTAGTTACGACAGAACAGAACTTGGGCAGCACTGAAATATCCAAAATGTAGGAGGCTGCCAACATGTCATTGAAAGATAGATAAAAAAAAAGCACGTTCAAATAGGAGTTCTACGTGGCATTTGACAAGGGCGATCACTGGGCAGGACTTTCGTTGGCTTTGCTTTGAGCTTTCTATACTATTTATACTACGAATCAAATGTCGCTAGTTTGCCATGTGTAAAATAGCTTTTACCACACTCCCAGAAATGATCAAGTGTTAATGAACTTAGTGTGTGCTGTGAAGTCTTCTAAAGTTCCTCGTTTACATTTGGGGACGTTTCACTCATTACTTTATAAAGTATAGCTTACTAGTTCATAAAATGTTTTGCTAAAAAAAAAAAAATCAGCCCGGCCTTTGATGTATGCGTCTGGGCAAACGGCACACACCTAAAGTAAGACGAAAAAAACTGAAATGAAATAATTCAGATGTTTTTATTTTTGTTATGCCACATCAGTTGTTAGATTTTTATAAAACGTATTTGCACCAACAGCTTGCACGTCGTGGTGAAAGTAGCTCTGTCTCTTTCTTATCGAAAAGGGACCTAACATTTTTGCTAAATTTCTAAATTTCACTCGCAAACGACTTTTTCATCAGAAACCTGTATGGACTCAAAAGGTCAGCGACAGAGGGCGGAAGAACTTGAAACTTGAAAATTGTCCCTTTAAATTTAATATAGACAAACAACAACAATTATTATTTTTTTAAAATACTTGTGGTACTTATTTGGCTCGATGCCACTAAAATGAGGAGTATAAACGCATCGTTGGTAGCAGCCATTTTAAAACCATTAAGTTAGCAGCCATGGACATCCCGGTCACTTCGGTGTATATATACTAATAGTAAAGGCCATAGGTTACCCATGTCGGGCAAGCTGCCTCATCTTAATCTAAAAAGCAGATTTTTAGATGGATTATCACAGGGATGAGACAATCTGAATTGTGATGTTTATCTTTAGCTGAAGTTTTATTTTAAAAGGTTTATACTTAATATAGAAAAAAATCAACGCGCGAGTTTGACAGAGATGTGCTACTAAGAATTGACTGTGTCCAGACACCAAGACTTCAAACACTTTACGGGCACTATATTTTCTCATGCCACGGTACATACAATTCAGTAAGATTAAGTTGATTTTCAGTTCTTTAGTTCTAACCCTTCAATTTTGGATTTTTGCCTTCGATCACTTATAAGGGATAAGTGTTTTTCTAATAAATCAAAAGATCTGACATAGTCAGTTTACCGACTCACGTATTTCTAAAACTATTGACACACTGAAAACAGAAAGCAATGCGTTTCTGGGGCACATGCACGAAACTCGATTAAAGATTGATTTGTCTTTTTATATGGCATGTAAATCATTTTAAGACATGCTACACAGATGTGATACCAACTGCACTGTCGATGATTGATAACATATGCACGGCAAAGCACTTTGCAAGAAAAGCATGGCTGGGTGCTGGGTAATCAATAAAAAGTTTAACTTCAATGTCCATCATAAGCGCCGATATGTCCCAAAATATCAAGAAAAGGAAATGAGTAAATTGTTATGTAAGATTCGCCTCGATTCCCGCTGGAACCACCTCATGCATGGGCTTGCGGTCTCCGTCTGTCCTAATAATGTTGGAACTATTTTACATTAAAAGTGTTTCAGTTTCATCAACTTGACATCAAATTTTAATCAACTATAAAAATCAATGAAAATCATCTTTTTTTTGTTTTAGAGATGTATATGTCGTCAATAATAAAGTTTTAAATGCGGCATATTTTTTTGATATCTCTGAGTTTTTCTATAAAACGCATATATCTGATTCATTGAGGTTACTTCCGTGCGGGTATTATGAATATAAATACAAAAAACGTTTTACAACTATAAGGAGCAAGAATTCAGATAATGCAGCAGCGTGGCTGGAGGCTTCAGTAACTGTACAAAAAGGAAAGTTGAACTGCAAAACAAACGTTCCCTGCCGCCAATGAAATCTTCCGAAGGCAAGCAAATATAAACCTCTAAATTCAGAACTTGGTCATTCAATTGGAACAGACTAATAACCTTTGTTTATTCTTAGACGCCTAATAAACGAGGCGGACGTTTTTCTCTGCCTCCATCCCCCAGCGAACTAGGATCCCCGTTTATTGTTTCTGAGTAATTATCTAAGCACTCTGGCTCAAAAGTGTAAAAACAACAGAAATCAGTAGTGTTTATATGTCCCGAAACTTCTACTGAAAACTGAAATTACGTTCTTTATGGACGAATACAATGCAATGTCTTCTCATTTTTAAATCAAAAATGTTCAGATTTTTAGAATATGATCTTATGATGTGATTGATAGGTTTCATTCAAGACGGTTACGTAGTTTATCGACCCCTATCCACCCACGTTTATTTTTTTTCCTAGAGATTGTGACCCCCCACCCTTCCCCCTTCCATCCGTTTATTCCTAATCCCTCGTTTATGAGGCACCTAAGGCGTAGATTTTGCCCCATGTAAGACAATCCGTGACAGTCTTGCATTCCACGATCCAGATTCCATGATGTGAAATCCGGATCCCAGGTACTGGATTCAAGATGAAACTTGTGTATTCCGGACTCTAAATGGTCTGTTTACGGGATTCCTGATTCCTAGATCTGCATTCTGAATCTCAAGGAGTAGGATTACAGATTCCGCAACCAAATGTTTCCTGGATTTACATGGGGCGATACATTAGTGCAAAATGACCACTGATTTTAATGATATTATTATAACGACTTTGAACAAGGTTTAACAACCCAAACAAGTCCCCAGTGACATACCCTCACTTTATATTCAGCTTAGCTTCTCATATAAATTGCCGAAATACCTTTTTAGGCTTAACTAGAAAACTCCTACTTTGATGCATGTGATCTGAAGCATCCGTGAAAAAAAATGCTGACTTTAATCTATTCTACCATTCAAAAATAACTTCATTGTCATTTGAGAGTCTGAGGGCCTAGCGTCAAAAAAGGAACGAAAAGAGGTTTTTGTAAATTCTATTCTACCTTATAAGTATATATGAGTTTATACTCCAAACTTTATCTTGCTATAGGTACTATGACATAACCTTGCCAGTTTAAAACGAAATGAATAGCCTTTAAGTTCTACGAGACGCAGCAAGGTATGTTTTGTGATTACTTAGACAACGCTGGGTATACCCCAAAGAAGTCCCACGAACAATGGAAGTGAAAACATTGACCATGACCGATAGGCAACCAAGTTAACACGCAAATTTAGAGACATTCGAGCTTCCTTAACTCACTTAAATTTTGATTCTGTTGCCCTTCAGAAAATTACATTAGGACAAATGCAAAGAAAGAAATGTCTACTTACAAGAAATATAAAAAAAGTTTGTCTTAAATTTGAAAGTGTCTAAAAATTATTCGAATCAGTAGCAGAATGACATTTCACTTTTAGCGTTCAGTCTAGTTTCGTTTTCAGTGAATGTTCTTAAATTTGCTATGATGTTTTCAAATACTTTTGGAGTGATAAAAAACAAATGGCATATATGCTATAGGTTCTTGTGAATTTTTCATTAGTTGAATATGTTGATTTATCTACTATCATTATTTTCTTAAATGAGGTTTTTCCTTCTTTGTTTATCAAAAATTGTAGCAATCAAAGCTTTAAAACTTTTTTTAAAAAAAGAGATGCAATTCAGTTAAACCAAAAACAAAACACTTAGAAAATCTTAATTCGTGCCAAAAACGTGCGAGAAACGAAGGCTTAATGTAAAGTTAAACAGAATGATGTCAATCGCTGCAAATGCTAAAACAAAACCACGACGATCCCTTTTTACTTAGTCACGCATAGACATGTACACGTTCGCCAACTTAATCATAGAAGCACAAGTTGGCACAAATTCAGAAAAGACTAAGTAATCGTGACTTGCATTAGTGAGGTCAACTGAAGCATTTTTAAAAACAATATTTGTATTTACCAAGACAACCAATATCCAATTTGGCGAGCTCTGATTGGCCCCTTAACTCACGATATAAAATAGTTGATTTTGAAGAGGAAGTTAAAGTGGCCGGCGTCGCTTGCGTTTTTCGTTTGCATTGTTTTAGACTGAATAATTTTGCTTTAAACAAAGAAGCCACTCAGGAGTTCTAACGCAAAACTAAAGAGAGCAACAAAAACTTGGCTTTTCAGTTTTTACCGAATAAGAACAAAATATTTTTATTTCAGAACTTGCTGAAAATCTATATGAAAGTGCTTTTCAAAAAAAAAAAACAAAAAAAAAACCAAAGAATGCCGATATAACTTGCACAATAACTTGCGGTCTGTTAGCACTCGCGGAAAACTGAAAGAAAAAAAAAAAACGGTTTACGAGCATTTTTTGACTCACCGTTCAGGTTACTCCGTGAGTTATAGCTGAGACTTTCTCATTTGCATAAAATTTTGTGCAACAATCTAGTGGGTATTGTTTTCAATCCTCTAGCCTGCTCTGCGCGCGGTTGCTTTGTATATAAAGTGTCTCGATCCGCAATGTTTACTAGTAAATATGGAACTGGACTTCCTTCGTTTAAATCTTGAGTTCGATTCCTTTAGGGAATTGGTTTACTTGTTTGCTATTATATTAATGCATATTCATCGTCAGAGAGAGAGAAACTCTCACTGGTGTGTATAAGAGGGAATAATAACAGAACAAATACTGCATAGAAAAATCAGACGCCCCGAGCGGGAAACGAACCCACGACTCACCGATCTCATGACTGGTGCTCTACCACTGAGCTACCGAGGCAACTACAGTTGGATGGGCTGATGGGCTGATGCATATTCGTTCGAAAACTTAAAGAGCAGGAAAATTCAATTATGTGGTTTATTTTGTTTATGCTATACACTCTTTTTTTTTATAAGAACGTCGAATTTTTTGTTTGAGGCTTAACGTTCTTAAGTATTTTAGGGATATCAGCCTCAAATGTTCTTTTAAAAACATGTTCTTAACATATCTCTACTGATTTTAGACAATATAAATAATACATGTACCGCATGTGGTACATTTGTGTTTACATTGATTTGTACATGTACTTTGTACTGTAACAAATTTGAAAATATAGTAGCTGGTACGAAAGAAAACAAGAGGTATAACTGTAAGAATTGCGATTTAGTAAATGAAAAAACATGTGATGTAAAATTGTTATCTGCGAACTTTAGTCAAGAAGTCCACCGAAACGCAAATTTTTTAATAACACTGTATGAATTATTTGCAATAGATTATCATCATAAATAAATGTTTTTCACCTTTTCTCAGCCTCAGCATGTTCTTAACTTGATCTTAAATTTTTGGCGATTTTCAGCCTCATGTTCTTATAAAAAAGGTTCTTATAAAAAAAAGAGTGTAGCACGTTTGTGATATCTATAGTTGAGTTTATTTTAGGATAACACTGAATTCGCTCCTTATACTACTTTCACGTAGGGCGAGGAACTTATAAGACTTTGAACTTGCTGGAGCTAGCCATGAGTTATGTCTAGTGACTAATTGCCAGCGCATTTCAACTCAGAATTTAATGATATCGCTCTAAACTATTGGACGACAGCATACAAGTCGGTATTTTTTAGTGAATTGGCATGTTTGTGTTGAGAACTTCAAACGCCAACAGTGACTGTGTCATTTTTTACTTCAGCCAAAACCATTTTACGGAACATTGTTCTTTTTTCAGTTTTAGTCTTTGTGGTTTTCAGATGGCCAAATAACTAACAAAACTGATAAATTGTTTTTTACAATATGCTTTCATGTACATATTATCATTTTTTTCTGCGTCCGTCGACCATAACACGCAAAGAGTATAATGCGGACGCAATGTCACTTGGGTGTTAACAAAAACTCAAATTTTTCTGAACTGCTCGCCAAACAACTTAAAAATAAATTCATTAGTTGTTCTACTATTCCTAAATGTTCCAACGATAAAAAGTCTATTTAATGGTTCAGCTCTCCTTTAATGGTAAAAAAGTTACATTCTGTTTAAAACAGCTGCTATAGCCATTGAAAAGGCTTCAGAGATTGTGTGGCATAAATGATGGTTCTATCAATACTTGTATCATTAATAATTATAAACACAGTTGATAAAACTTTTGAAAGAAAATTTGCCCTCCCTTTTGATAAAATTTTTTTTGTGCGGAAAAGAGTTTGAGTGACATTGATTATTGAACTGATGTAGTGTGTCAAGTTTTCTCAAAATCAGTGCTATTGTTTCGATAAACTTCTTAAAAAGCAAAGCTTTTTGTATAGAACGTAATATTTCTTTTGTGCCATTATGTGCTTTGAGTATTGTATAGATGGTATTTGGCTTTTTCAATTTCCTCCTTCATGTATATTTTTATTTTCATTTGCAAATGTTTTTAAAACCAGATGTGTTTCAAACTTGCACGATTTTTGTCTAAAGCTGGGTAGTTTTGAGATTTATTACGACTTCTTGCAGTCGAAAGTTGTTTCACAAAAAAGTTATTTAATTGCTCTTAATTTTACATCCGAAAACCAAAAGTAAACATTTTATATGATATACATAAAAAATATGTATATGTATTTTAAGAAAGTCTTGTTTAAGGCATAATCATATGCAGAAAAAAATCTGTTTGATTGAAATGCACGTTAAAAACCGGAATTTGTCTGCGCAAACCTTCCGACGGGGGGTTTTCAGTGACTTTTCAGTTATCCTTTGTGTATTTGCTCAAAAGTTCATTCACCCTGGACAAACTTAAAGTAGAGCGGTGCGAAACAACAATTCGAACGCAACTTAAAACATCCACGTGGCCGAGTTCACAAGGTCAAAAATAATTTCACAATAAGCGTAGCACTTTGGCCTTTAATAGCAACATGTTAGAGTTCGTAGACTGATTTGAAGACTTGCATAGAAGTAGTGGTAGAAGTAGTAGAATCAATAGTAGTAGCAGTAATAGTTGGTTCGCAAGAATTACCAGATGAACTGCATGAAAAGCCTCAATCATTATAAATTTACTCAAAAATTAAAGCCAAACGGTACTTGATTAAAAAAACAAATTACATAACTAGAACAATCTTTCGCTTTAAACTCTATGAGTAAACACTCTTTGATTAATCTGGGATTTTCCCGATACATGAAACCAGGCTTAATGAAAACTCGAAATTGTAGATATTCCAGATCATCTGGGATGATCGGCGACAATATAGAAACGCTCCCGACTGCCAAATTTGTCGCCGACAAGTCCAAGACGATCAGGAACATCTACGATTGTGAGTTTTCAAAAGTTGGCAAAATATGGGACAGTCTGAAAGCAGTAAAATCCCAGATCGGTTTATACATTTTGTGTTAACAGTGCAATCAAACAGGTCAGCCGAGAACTAGCTCAAATGTTTTGATGGTTTGCTTGAAAACCCATCTTATTCAAAAAAGATAGGAATCACTAAAATAGAAAGCAATTATTGGTCGAATTTGAAACTTTGTTGATGAGTTTATGGTTTGAAAACGTTCGGTTTTTAATACACACGAGCCGATTTTTTATCGGAAGAATCTCGATTTTTTTGTCCCTTTGACAATTTGTCGGGATGCAGAGATTGCCTCGCAAGAGCCGGTTTTTTGTTTGGCTTACATATCATTTATATAAAGAATTTATTCGCATTTACCTTCAAATCATTTCGACCATGAAGCTCAAATCACTTATCATTCATCTCCAAATCTTTTGCAATTGATGTCTATCCAAACCATAATATCCTTTTGTTATAGTTGTAAAGATATGGTTTTTCTTGCCATGCCTTCACAAGCACGTCTTCTTAAAGTCCATCTACTGCTATTTTCAACACCCTATAATGGCCCGATTACATAGAGAGTTTTCAGCCCGAACGAGATCTCAGTTCGGGACAGGGCTGATTTTTCCTTTGGATTGTGTGACGAAACTCAAACTTTGGGCGTGAATTTCTCTAAATCACAAAACTTTGTAATTTCCGTTGTTCAGATTACAACGTGGACGCAACAAAGCAGCCATTTTAGCCCGGATTGAAATTTCACTGCAAAATTTCAGCCCTTTTAATCGGGCTGGAAATTCCAGCCAGTAGAAGCAAACCAGGCTGGAAAGTTTGGCCTGGGCTGGAATGCATATTTAACACATGAAACTGAAATGGAAAATCTTGAAACCAAAATTAAATATCTGAATGTTACATATACAAACAAGTATTTATATAGGCCAAAAAGGTCTTGTTTAAGGCGTATTTACATGCAGGCAAAAACTGTGGGTTGGACACTTTAACAACTGTGAACATACGGCAACCAGCGACTGTTACACTCGCGTATACAAACAGGTCGTAAATCAATCACATACGAGAACAAGGCTTAACGTCTGAAACCATGCTTTTATTTCGCAAAATTCAAGATATTAGAATCTATTCAGCCTCGATCAGCAGTCAAAAAATATAAAAAAATTCATTTCTTGCTTACAGTGAGAATAGAAACCATC
>JAOBBB020106737.1:0-13223 GCA_025331005.2 Zoanthus gigantus
GGAGGAACCCAACTAGACTTACTAGGATTAAGACGTTCAAACACATCACGATCATTACTGATAGGATTAGACGAATTAGAGAAGTAAGCTTTAAGACGAGTACGGCGAAAGAAAGATTCAGCGTCTTTCTTAACCTGAAGATCGTCAGACTTACTAGCAAGAGGAACAAAGTTCAAACCCTTATATATAACTATACTATAACTATAACTATATAAAGATATGGTTATCAGGAAACGAAAATTACCTGAAGATGGTCAAGTAGGCCGAAAACGTTTGTTTTTATAAAACTTGTAATTCATATTTTTAGCCTTATATTTTTAACAAAGCGCAAACATTCCTTACTAGTTTAAGGTTGGGAGCTGAGGGAGCAGACATGCAGGGAGCTTGAAAACTTTGCAACATTTGTTTGAAAGAACTGTCTAAATGACCGGCAGCTGGTCACAAAATTCAAAATACTAAATGGCCGGCAGTTCGTTTGTTTTTCCTAAATATAGAAATTTACCAACTAAAATCGACATCGAATGTTTCTATATCGAAAAAGAACCATCAGGCGATTCAGAAGCCGGTGTTAGAAGTCAAAATTTGTTCCGTAGTTTACGCCAGGCACACTAGTGTTGTGAAAGTCACTAGTCCGAGTATGGCCGACGTGACAATTAAGTATAAGATAGGAAATCGGTGTTCAAAGTGTATTTACAATCATTCTTTATTGATAAAAGATGGATTATAATGCATTAGACTTTACTTTCGATGCGTTTCAGGAAAGAAATTCGGACTGCCGACCATTTAGTGTTTTGAGTTACTTGGCTGGCAATGAACTTCACTACAGCGATGCATTCAGGCGTAAACTATGAACCGATTTCCACTTCCAACATTGGTTAATGAATCGCTGGACGGTTCTTTATCAATACACAAACCCTCTATTTTCAGGGGGGAAAACGAACTGCCGGCCATTAGCGTTTTGATATGCTTGACCGGTAGTCAGTCGTCTACGAAAAGTTCTATAAGTTTCTATAAGTATCTTATGAAAATACACCACTAAAGTGTGCCCGGTGTAAAATAAAGAATCAATTTTCTCATCTAACACCAGCGTCTGGGAGTAACTACAGAATACCCAACAACTATTGTTCTTGATTTAATCGCGCATTTATTTTTAAAGAACGACGAATGCGCAGGAATAAATTACCGACAAGTGCGTGGTACTATAGAGCTAACTAGAGTCTGAATCGCTTTACGGTTCTTTATTGATAGAGGAATATTCGATGATGATTTTAGTTAGTTAAACTTGTATCATTTTTCAGAAAAAAAGACGAACTGCCACCCATTAAGCCATTAACAATGGTTATTGTTTTAAATCCTCCAGCCAGCTTTGCGCGGTTAGTTTGTATAAAAAGTGCCTTGCTCAAGGTTTACCAGCTTTCAGAAACTGGTTCTACTTTAGTTTTATCGTTTAATCAATCTTAAGTTTTATTCTTTGATTCGTTTAGGGCATTGGTTTAACTGTTTGCTATTATTAATGCATCTTCGTTCGAAAATTTAAAACAGAACTGAGAAAATCAGAGAGAAACTAGGATAACACTCCCGCTCTTTGACAGGAATCTTGAACGACTTGTGTGTGGAGGAAGCTAATTTTGGTCTGAATCGTATTTCTACTTGTGCGCAGTATCCGTGAGTCGTCTCATTGAGACTTTTGATTATATTCCATGAACTGTAAGTTTAAGTCGTTGAATGTTTCATAATATTGTTGTAGGTATTGATCTTTGCTGAGAAAAAGGCCGATGTTGACGCCATACACGAGTATCTCTTACTAAAGGGTGTGGAAGCAGTCGCAATACATGGAGATAAAGGTAAGTTGAAAGCTCGAAGATTAGACGTTTGAGGGCTGCGGAGGCTGAGCAGAAACGATCGTTATTAAACGACCAGACAATAGGCATTTTATGTGAAGTGTAGGCATCGCGCTGTGTTGGATTAGTGTCATGTCCAGGGGGATGTCACAAACTCTCATCCTCTTATTACTACAGGAACAAAAGATAAGTGCTAGCTGCATGGGTTAATACTTGCATTAAAAGATTTAACTATTTCATTTTCTGCACATTATCTGTCTAATTGAGAGAAAATTTGTAATTTTTTGGTTTCAGTTTCTAGTCTAAGCAAAATTTAACAGGGCCCATTATTGCTTATAGCATGAAATGACCTATAACCAAAACCATTTCTCCAGAGCAAACTTAACACATTGTCACATGACAGGTCAGGAGGAACGAGAACATAGTGTTCGGGGATACAGGGATGGTAAAAAGGATGTGCTCGTGGCTACTGATGTGGCATCCAAAGGACTGGACTTCCCTAATGTTCAGCATGTGATTAACTATGATATGCCTGAAGATATTGAGAACTACGGTAAGTTTCATACGATGGTTTGAGGTTGATTCGATGATGATGTTGGTAGCTATGTGATTATGGTGATGATGACGATGATGGTTGTGGTGGTGGTGATGATGATGATGGTGGTGGTGGTGGTGATGATGATGATGGTGGTGATGATGATGGTGGTGGTGGTGGTGGTGATGATGGTGATGATGATGATGATGACTATGATGATGATGGTGATGGTGATGATGATGATGATGACGATGATGATGAAGATGGCAATGATGATGATGATGCTGATGGTGATGATGACGATGATGATAATGATGATGATGATGGTAATAATGATGATGGTGATGATGACGATGACGATGACGATAATAAAGTAATGATGATAGTGAAGATGATGGTGATATTGCTGCTGCTGATGATGATGGTAGTGATAATGATGGTTGTGATGATAATGGTATTAATAATATTCAATATTACTATAATTATTAATTGATTTTTCAAGCTTTTTTTACACTACCACAAAGATCAGATGCTTCTAATCTTATTTCTTGTCGTAGAAACTGATGGAGAAGGCAATTTGAAAATAAATCTTTTTGATTATATAAACACCGATGAAATACCAAGATTTCTCTAGTGACAAAAATTTAGGGTCCGGTGAAGATACCATTTTTTATCTTTCACAATGTAAAGATATCACGTTTGGCATGACTACTTCTACTTCAGTTCAGCCAAAGAAATCGTGGTATTTCATTGTTATCTCTGTAATAAACAGAATATTACATGTCTGCTTGTGGATACGAATATAATATTCTCTTGTTCAAGTCGATATCTCACGAGTGAGCATGATATAAAGGCTTGAACACTCGAAGATAATATTCGTATCCGCGTGTGGGCATGATATATCTTCTATGTTATTTGCAGACAAGAATGTCTCTAATCAGATAAAATTGCAGTTAATGAAGTCAGTTTAGGACTGTCGAGAGCAACATGATTTCATCGTTTTATTGTCAATGAGTGAGAACTACGGTTATTGTGAAGAACGTATGAACGATCATTGCACTTCTTTACGCTAGTTAATTGACTGTAAAAGTGATTCATAACTGAAACAGTTTCAGGTTCCAACAGAATTCTAAACCATTACGTCTGCAATGCCATTGCAGCGCTCTTACCAACTAAACTATCAAACCATAGCTGTTTCGAGCAGGTCGACATCGACGCCACTTAAAATCTACAACGATTGGACAAATAAACAAAATAAAACTAATACTGGACATCAACTCGAAACTCAGCAACGTTTCGCCTAGAACCACTAGGCTTCTTCTTCTTTATCGCATCAAATGCGTCCACCCAGGCTGTGATGGATCTTACATCGGGGAAACTAAACAGGCCCTAAAACAACGATTGAACCAGCACTTAAGCCGAGCTCCAGTGGGATATCTACCAACGACTTCCCGGTATACACCCACAGAGTGGCCAGTGGACATAACACCTTCCCCCCTGATGTTAAGATTCTAGACAAGGAGGTGCGATGGCTCGAGCGAGGAGTGAAGGAGGCGATCTGGGAGAGGGTCGAGGCCCCCTCCTTAAACAGGAGGGGTGGACTGAGGTTTGGTTTGTCTCACTCTTGGGACACTGCTTTGCGTGATGGTGTCCCATCATGCATCTCGGCCAGCACCAATAATCGTGCATGAAGAAGCCTAGTGGTTCTTGGCGAAACATCGCTGAGTTTCGAGTTGATGTCCCGTATTAGTTTTATTTTGTTTGTTTGTCTATTCGTTGTACTGGATGTTTAATATTCACCGTTTTCTTATCTACACCGATTGTTGTGACTGAGTTTTTACGTCGATTCGCTTTACTTCACTTCTGGTTTGTTGTAAAGCCTTGTTACAAAGACAATATAAATTCATACAACAATGACGTCATAAAACGATCTTCTCACTTCATAATGCTTAAAGGGAACCTCGGCTGTCCAGCAATATCAATTTCAAATAAGAGTTTTCTTTGAAATGTGTTTACATCAGCAGCTCAGATTTGATAATTCTCTGTATATATTTCACACCAAACAATTTGTTTTGATCATTGAATTTCCTGCTGGCCGCCATCTTGTAGTGCCAGTCTCTACTCGATAAAAACAATAGCAATGAACGAGTGGGGGTCTAGCACTGGAACGCAACTACGTCACATTTCAAGATGGCGGCCCGCAAGAAATTCAGTAATTAAAACAAATCACTTAGTATGAATTATATAGAGAGAATTATCGAATTTGAGCTGCAGATGTAGATACTAGTTAAGGAAAACTCTTATTAAAGATCAATATTGTCGGGCAGCCGAGGTTCCTTGTCCGTGGTACAGTCACGCATGGCTTTAACTACAGCTTAATACCGAGTCAAACACACCATATCCTTTCAATGACAAGTTAAATTACGGATTGTCAAGAAAACAATTCTGTAGAAATGGCCAAACCATGTTTCAAAAGAAAGGCATTTTTGATCTAAGAGGACCTACGGTATGAAATGTATAAAATATAGATATTTTGCTGCTGAAAGACCGTGTACATAATGCCGTGTAACACGTAGGGCTTATTTTTATAGCGTAGTAAAATAGAAACTCGTCCACTTTATGTTTTTGACGTTGAGAAAAAAGATGCAGAGCTCGACAATAACGGTAGCCAGCTAGTCACAGACTAGTTGAAATTCAATTTTGGCTAGTAGATTTTCTATCTCTACTAGCCACTTTGGCCAGTAAACAAAATACAAGTTTCTGTCTTTATCAAGGAAGACATCTCGACATCATCAACGAATGGCTAGTAAACGAAGATGTTTGTCAAGTAGCATCAAAGTTGACACTAGCCATGAGACTAGTAAGTTGAAAAGTTAGTGTCAAGCCGTGAGATGTTTTTAGTCAGAGTACTGAGGGCATGTTTAGGGTCATGTCATACTTAGAACTCACATAAATCAAGCTCTAGTGCGAAATAATGCAAACTTTGGACTCGTTTTTTTTAAACTTGTTCCGTATTGTTTGTTCTCTTTCTTTCCTAGTTTGTTAATGACTGTCAGTTTGAACAATAATTTTGATTTCCGAGGTTGTCATAAATAATTTAGAACACAGGGTAACGCGACCTGGAGGGAATTTCAAATGTGAAACAGCACAAGGTCTCCAAGACAAAAAGTTTATCATCAGCTGGACCAACACTCAGGGTCTTAAAATAATCAAGGAGAAGGTGCTGCCTTTGCTCTAACATTTGCAAATGGTTAGAATTTCACGTCTTCTCGGATAAGGACGTTAAACCGTAGGCCCTCGGAGACTTCTGTGTTTATGTGTAAGTCTGTCATGTGAAAGGTATCCGTCCACCTTAGAGTGGTAAAGATAGTGTCGCCAGTTAGTAGGCCTTTGTTAGGCTAAACAAACTTGACATCTAAATAACGTCCTTATGTAATATTACAGTACACAGGATTGGACGAACAGGGCGTTGTGGTAAAACAGGCATAGCAACCACTTTCATTAACAAGTCTTGTGGTGAGTAACTTACGCTATCCTATCACATCCCAGCCTTTGCCAACTTTGTGTCAGTCCGTTGTATCCTCATCTGAAGTTCATTTCATCCCCTATATCATCAAGTCTTGTGCTAAGCAAATTTAGCCAATCCTTTCACATTTCGGCCAACTCTGTGTCAGTCTATCTTTTTTCTTCTGAAATCCATTTCACTCCCTTTATCATCAAGTTCCGTGGTAATTAGACTTGCCTTATCCTATCACATCCCAGCCTACTCTCTTATCCTATCCTATTGCATCCTAGCCTACTCTATTATCCTATCTTATCGCATCCCAGCCTACTCTCTTATCCTATCCTATCGCATCCCAGCCTACTCTCTTATCCTATCTTATCGCATCCCAGCCTACTCTCTTATCTTATCTTATCGCATCCCAGCCTACTCTCTTATCCTATCTTATCGCATCCCAGCCTACTGTGTGTCAGTCTATCTTTTTTATCCTGAAATCCATTTCATTCTCTTTATCATCAAGTCTGTGGTAAATATACTTATCCTATCCTATCGCATCCCAGCCTATCTTATCCTTGTCCGAAATCCATTTGATCATTTTCTTCTACATCCATAGATGTTAGAAAGTCTTGAAATATGATACTTATTTGAATATTTTTTCCCAACAGACGAGTCTGTGCTGCTTGATTTAAAGCATTTGTTGATAGAAGCTAAACAGAAAATTCCGCCAGTCTTAGCTGCCCTACAGGCCGGCGAAGACCAGCTTATTGATATTGGAGGTGTGGAAAAAGTATCAGTAGAGAGTTTGAGCAAAGAGGACGGCATTTAACTTTGGTTTAGTTTTGTTAGATAGTTTATTTTTTCTCTGGCTCGACTTTGCACAAGTTTTGCCAACAACAAAACAAAATTTTCTGTCTTGAAAGCAGAAAAAGCTGGCAAATTTTGTAGACTTACGTTCACGTTGTCTATAGAATTCGAAAACTGGGGTTTTGCGGCGTGTTCCTAAGTACTGCGATAAGCAGGTGGTCAGCGGAATACTTTCTAACATTCACCTTTTGTACTTCATGATTATAGCTACTATGCTTTGTCGTTCTCACCGTCCTCTTTGATTAAGTTCTTTTAATAATGAGAGAGAAACTACCTAGCTTAGCTTAGTTGCGTACTTCCTTGGTAGGTAAATGGATATCAGCATCTCCTGGGAGCTAACCTGCGATGGCTTTGGGTCCAATCCAGGGACAATCACTCTCATCTGCTTAATAATATTAAATAATAATAATAATAATAATAATAATAATAATAATAATAATGGTAATGATGATGATGATGATGATGATGATGATGATGATAATAAAAATCTAATGATAACTTCCCTAAAGGAGCAGTATCGTATTAAAATCCTTCCTCTCTCCCAGTTAAGAATCCCAGCTGGTAGGAGGCAGACCAGTAGGCTATTTACAAAACGTGGTGAATTTGCCCCTAGTATCACCGAGGACAAATCCATTCAGTAGTCCGAGTCGGGGATTTGAACCCGGGTCTTCCGTACTCAAATCCCCAGCTCTGGCCACTGAGCCATACGGCTACGGAAACCGGAGATAAGCGTCGGCTCCATGGGTCACTTGGCTAATAAAGGATTTAACTTAGCTTAGAAAGACGTTCTCTTGGGCTCTGCAAGGATTTTGAGAAACTCTCTAGAGATCTAAAGCTTTAGGCTGGAAATTCTCTTAAGCTATTGCAAACCAGCATTATCGCTTAAGCTGAAGAAACTACTGTAATAATAATGTAACAATATTAAACTACTTTTCCAGTACTTAAAGATTTTAGATATTTTCGACTTAGATACGTTGTGTATTGCCAACTTCATGTTTGCGTATCATCATTAACTCTTACCATCATGTTTTGAGAATCTATGTCTTAGAAACAATCAAGTTCATCATTATAGTTATTAGTACTAGAAGTTCAAAAAATTATATTCCTCATTTCTGTCGAAGAAACATAAAAAAGTTTACTATATTGTATAATGGTCCACAAATATGGAACTCTCTCCCCGAAGATATAATTAATAGCACTTCAAAAACAATGCTAGAAAAGAAGCTTGTCAGTGATTTCTTAGATAACAAATGACAATAATATTATAATGATAACAAATGCCCTTCTATTTTCCCAGTGTTTAGTGTGTAAAAAATTTTGTTACTGTAATAAGCAGCCATATGTCAAAATGTAAATGATCAGTCTTTTCTATGAAAGGAGTTCTCCATCAAACATAAGCTATTTTAATAAGTAACCTTCGTTTACTGTAAAAAATTCGTGCCTGCAATTGGTCAAAATCGATCACGTGATTTCGGTCTATATGTCACTGACCGGCACGACCGTGCCGCAAATATTCATAACTTATGGCCGAGTCTTCAAACCACTACCTATATCAACCAAAATGATTTTTATTGAGTTTTTTTTTCACTCCAGCGAAAGTTGTCCTTTATCAGAGTATACAGTCAAGTTATATAATTTGGCGGGCTTTTTGGCGCACGTCCAGCAATTTCTCCCGCCTTTTAGATAAGTTTTGAAGTTTGGGTTTCATGTGAAGCTGTTCGGGACATTTTTGATCAGTTTTTCTGTTTGATTTTTTAAAATGGATTTCAATCGTTTTGAAATCCATTTCATCCCCTCGTTCATTATTCAGATTTCTCGTTCATTGTGTCGCCAGCGCGTGGGTGTATATGTAAACAAACCACTTACTTCCAGTCATTAACCTTTAAATAGCTTCTGGAGGTCTCCTGCCCTCTGTAAATTTTGATTTTTTTTTTTCATGTATTGCTGGTTTTCACCTGATGTCATGGCAGCCATGTTGGTGTACTCTTAACAAAATAATTTTGATTATTTCTTTTGTTTGGGACACTAACATAGCCGCTATGACTATTGTCTTTTGTGTCTCTTGGGATTGTGTGAAACCCAACATTAGCTACTGAGAAATGGCGAAATATAAATTCATTCATTTATTCAACTATGGGATTCAGTTCACTGGTGTTAAATCGTGGCTTTTTCTTTTCGGCTGTCTTTGTTCAGCAATATTATAGCAGTAATGGATTGTGAAACCTTTGGAGACTAGTAGTCTGTGGTGTTTTTCCGAATGATGAATTGTTCTCCGCTTTTTTAAAATCTATTTTCCTTTGCAGTCAGGAAAGAGAACTAAAAAAAAGTAGAAATTATTTAAAATTCTATCATTAAATTGTTGTTTTTACTATTTTGTATTGTTAGTATTGATATTTCGAAGCGAAATGTTTATCGAGAATCGCCTTTTAATGCTTTTTATCATTTGTTTGTTCGATTTTCAGAGGATCGTGGTTGCGCATACTGTGGGGGTCTGGGTCATCGAATCACGGAATGTCCCAAGCTGGAAGCCATACAGTCCAAAGCTGCGGGCAATATTGGTCGTCAGGACTACCTGGCCCATGGCTCCGCGGATTGGTAAAGTCGAGGAGTACTTTGTACAAGTTCACTGGATATACAACCCACTTGTCTGGGTTTTGTCGTTATCAGCAATACATACTACTACTACTATTAGTATATTCATTGAAAGTCCCAACAACATACATCCGACAGGCATTGAGACTTATTGCAACCCTATTGGTTGCATTTTCCCTCATTAGCATACCTGCCCTAGTTCCAAACGTGGGTACAATAAAAAATTCTGATAATTAAATGATACTTATGGGAGACTCAAACCCTCCCCCCGGCTTCATACGACAAAGGTGATTGGATAGAACCACGAATGACCAAGAATTGAGACAGTTTTTTTCAGCGATTTTTAATCGATTAAATGACCAATGAAATGTTTGGATGAAACATCGTGGATTCTTTACTTGCAAAAACGAATATCTTACAAAATACGAAACAGACTTGCTAAATAGCTTTCCAGAAAGCTAATGATGTTTTCTTAATACATGGCTCATTAAACGTTTTTCACCCAGCTATTTCGAAAGTTATGGAACACCGATACTTAAAAGCTGCGAGGGTCGTCACTTTCTTTACTTGAAGAGCTGCTTGTTCAGTTTAAAGTCAAATCTTATTTATCTCTGTTTATTTGCTACCAAATGTGTATGCTTATGAGTTAACAGTTGGTTTTTATTGAATGAACAAATTTAGTACAAAATTGAATTGACAACACTTCGGCTAATTCTGTAAATAACCGGATATTAGATTTCTGCTTAGACCCGGTTCAGAACCGATCTTTTCATGAGCAGAATCAAAAATATAGAATTAAGATATAAGTTGAAAAGTTCGGCGTCTGAATCAATTAGGAACGCCTATTTCAATCTGGAACGGCTCAGCCGTGGAACGACTGGTATTGAATTTAGTTTGGCTAGAATAAGATCGGCGTCTGAATCAACTTGGCTCTCGGTGTAAATGATTTGGGACGGTCTTAAATCAAGTTCGGCTCATGAAAAGTTCGACATTTGAACCGAGCTTTATAAGGAAGTCTTACCGTTGTTACAAGCCAAAACGTTTTACTGAAAACTTTATAACAAACAAAAATTTAATTTCCGTTTTACAAAGAAGCAATTTCCGGCAATTGTCTATTTTTGTATTTTTTCACGGTTTATGCTTATGCGACCAAGAATCAGTTGGAGGAACTAAGAGGAGGGTCCTGAAGGGGTAAAATGGGAGGTTTTGCCCTGGGAAAATGGGGTTCAAGCCACACTGGGATTGGGATTTGGTCACTGGGAATGGGAAAAAATGTTAAAAATCAAAAATGGAAATGGGATTTGAGAATAGAGGCTTTGCATGGTCACGTGACTCAGGAACATTTCTTAAAATATTCAACATTTTGACACTACTTTTGCTATTGACCAGTATATCTTTGAAGACAATGCTGTCGTTATCTAGTTTTAAGCAACTGCTTGTTGAAAATAATTTTTTTTCAGATTTGATGAGATATGCAAAAAACTTTAAATCTTGTTAGCATAATTTGGTTTTGCTGGCATAATTTTCTGGGAAACTTAAAATCTTATGCTCTGAATCAAGGGAGTTGCTCGACTTAATGTGCTTTTTGAGACTTTATGTTTAAAAGACTAAAAGTTTTAACATTTTTAAAGATATTTTAAGATGAAACATGAAGTGGCCATGATAGTGGGCTGGAGGCTGTCCACTGTCATGGCCGCCTTTAAAAGCTAACTAGATTTTAGAGAGTGTACGAAGCCAACAAGTCATTTTGAGGCTCTTTTCTGATAAACCTTTTAATGTAAGACATTTTCTAAAAAATAAACCAAATAGTTTACAAATTCTGAACCAAAATCCAAAATATGCAAATTAGTCGCTGTGTTTTTTGCATTACTCATCAAATCCAAGCAAAAATTATTTTCAGCATGCAGTTGCTAAATACCAGGTATTGACAGCAGTGCCTTCAAAGAAATACTGTCACAGAGTAAAAAAAATCAAATATTTTAAAGAATGTTCCTGAGTCACGTGATCATGAAAAGCCACTATAGCATTTGATGGGTATAAGAACGTGAAATCGAGGCATTTTAGGAAACGAAATTCATGTAACTGAGATAGTGTCTAGCCTGAGCCCGCGAGCAACATGATTAGAATACGTTCATCTTTGTCGAACGCAAAAATTTAGAAATGTTCCTCTAGTATTGATACAATAAATTAATTGATAAATGTTCTAAAGATATATTATTTTTCTTTTCTCAAATGTTTAGGTTTACAAACAACTTTGGCGTTCTTGGCGTTCTTGATCGTCTGCACGGCACTGATTTAATGTTCCGAAACTCTAAAGCTTACGATCGTCACATTATGCTCCTTGGAACAGTGCCATTGAAGGAGACATTCCCGGATGACCCCAAGAACCGTTGCAGAAAAATAGAATAGAATTTTTTGTGTAGCTGTATGTTGTTTGTCGTTTTTCACATTTCAGTAAATTATTTAATTTTTCAGCTCCTTTAACAATACAGAGAGTTTGCTGTTTATTTATGTAAAGACATAATCGATTTGGTTTTGTAAGAGATAAAGGTTTGCATGCTACTAATTTTTCTGTAAAGTTTCTAAGATGTTTTGATTTTTACCAAGTTGTAATATCGAGTTAATATTTCACACGTGGTTCTCGAAAGAGATAAAACAATTCTTTAAGAAGAATGATTAAGATGAAAAATTATGTAAATATATGAAGTCGGGTTGCATGTTGCATGTAAATAAAGATTAGCACTTGCAATAACAACTGAATGCTTTATAAATATTGGTTGCATTAACTGTACTTTGGAGGGGAAAAAATATTTTTTTGCACGTCACGAAGAATTTGACGGCCCCCTCTCTCTGCCTCTCACACACAACACACCATGTCGCTGTCGTGGTACGATGAGTAAATAGCGAATTCTTTTAAAAATTTGTTATTGATGAAAAACCTAAACTAATAAGTTGTTTAGCAGATATCTAATGAAAATCGGCTATTCCGCCATGTTTAAGTTCACTTTTATCGTTGAGGACCTTAAGTAAAACCTGGTTTCCATATGACCTGTAACGGTCGGCGACCCTCTGCGATCGACGAGTCGCAGACACCATACAAGTGTTTCCATATTTTGTTGGCTATCGCAGATCAAGTAATCTCGCAAGTCTTGATATGTCTGGTTCGAAATGGGCGGTAAGAGTCCCAGTTCTCATTGGGCAGTTACTGACACGTGATATAAGAGGAACAATGATATGTTGCCCATTTTGGCAGACCGTCCCAGACACCCGTTCCATTAACATATTTCTTTGTCGGCATGGTCGTAATGGTCGGGAAAGTAGAATCAAGTTCAACTATTCCGATCATTCAGATCGTGTGTCGTAGACCGTCCTAGACAACGTTTTAAGTGTTTCCATATGTCGGGGACATGACGTACGCAGACTGGTTACCGACCGTGACCGCAGACCGTCTCCGACCGCTGCAGATCATATGGAACCAAGCTTTACATTCTGGCGCGCCCAACCGTGGCTACCTCGCATAAGTTTCATACAAGTTTTTGACAAGTTTGTTGGACCATTCCAAAACTTTCTTCTGCCCTCTTGACCTTTGCCTATTTTTGGTCGATGCGATTGGCTCTTCGGAAATCAACAGCCATCAATGCAAACTTGTCAGAAACCTGTCAAAAACTTGTACAAAACTTATGCGGGTGGCCACGGTTGGACGCGCAAGACTCTAACTATATTATGAAGCAAACTACCGATACATGTGAGTTCGTGGGAGATAAATAGCCACTGAGTAGTGCTACCTAGTCAAACGAACTCTGTAAAAGATAAAAAATAGGCAGTCTACGACTACATGCAGCTCAGGCGTATAGCCGTCACATTTTTGAACATAAGATTAATGTATAAG